>JAUJEF010000254.1:0-157000 GCA_030444885.1 Citrus sp. QX-2021 | reverse complement strand
GGCGCGGCTGTGCCCGCGGCCTATTTTTGGCACACGGAGGAGCCTCGCAAAGTCTCGCGTCATTCCGAGTCCGGCGGACGAAGTTGGCCAGCCCTACCCCCCAAGGCTATAGCCCACCCGTTTTTGTGCCCTTTTTCCGCTGGACGAACTTGGCGCCTCGGCCATCGGGTGGGTATTTTTTGGCGCGGCTGTGGCCGCGGCCTATTTTTGGCACACGGAGGCGCCTCGAAAAGTCTAGCGCCATTCCGAGTCCGGCGGACGAAGTTGGCCAGCCCCACCCCCCAAGGCTATAGCCCTACCGTTTTTGTGGCCTTTTTCCGCTGGACGAACTTGGCGCCCCGGCCTTCGGGCGGGTAATTTTGGGCGCGGCTGTGCCCGCGGCCTATTTTTGGCACACGGAGGCGCCTCGCAAAGTCTCGCGCCATTCCGAGTCTGGCGGACGAAGTTGGCCAGCCCTACCCCCCAAGGCTATAGCCCACCCGTTTTTGTGGCCTTTTTCCGCTGGACGAACTTGGCACCCCGGCCTTCGGGCGGGTATTTTTGGGCGCGGCTGTGCCCGCGGCCTATTTTTGGCACACGGAGGCGCCTCGCAAAGTCTCGCGCCATTCCGAGTCCGGCGGACGAAGTTGGCCAGCCCTACCCCCCAAGGCTATAGCCCACCCGTTTTTGTGCCCGTTTTCCGCTGGACGGCTTTTGGCGCCTCGGCCATCGGGTGGGTCTTTGTGGGCGCGGCTGTGCCCGCGGCCTATTTTTGGCACACGGAGGCGCCTCGAAAAGTCTAGCGCCATTCCGAGTCCGGCGGACGAAGTTGGCCAGCCCCACCACCCAAGGCTATAGCCCAACCGTTTTTGTGGCCTTTTTCTGCTGGACGAACTTCGCGCCCCGGCCTTCGGGCGGTTATTTTTGGGCGCGGCTGTGTCCGGGGCCTACTTTTGGTACACGAAGGCCACTCGCAAAGTCTCGCGCCATTCCGAGTCCGGCGGACGAAGTCGGCCAGCCCCACCCCCCAAGGCTATAGCCCACCCGTTTTTGTGGCCTTTTTCCGCTGGGCGAACTTGGCGCCCCGGCCTTCGGGTGGTTATTTTTTAGCGCAGCTGTGGCCGGGGCCTATTTTTGGCACATGGAGGTCGCTCGCAAAGTCTCGCGCAATTCCGAGTCCGGCGGACGAAGTTGGCCAGCCCCACCCCCCAAGGCTATAGCCCACCCGTTTTTGTGGCCTTTTTCCGCAGGACGAACTTTGCGCCCTAGCCTTCGGGCGGTTATTTTTGGGCACGGCTGTGCCCGGGGCCTATTTCCGAAACACGGATGCCACTCGCAAAGTCTCAAGTCATTCCGAGTCCGGCGGACGAAGTCGGCCAGCCCCACCCCCCAAGGCTATAGCCCACCTGTTTTTGTGGCCTTTTTCCGCTGGACGAACTTGGCGCCCCGGCCTTCGGGCGGTTATTTTTGGGCGCGGCTGTGCCCGGGGCCTATTTCCGACACACGGAGGCCGCTCGCAAAGTCTCGCGTCATTCCGAGTCCGGCGGACGAAGTTGGCCAGCCCCACCCCCCAAGGCTATAGCCCACCCGTTTTTGTGGCCTTTTTCCGCGGGACGAACTTGGCGCCCCGGCCTTCAGGAGGTTATTTTTGGGCGCGGCTGTGCCCGGGGCCTATTTCCGACACACGGAGGCCGCTCGTAAAGTCTCGCGTCATTTCGAGTCCGGCGGACGAAGTTGGCCAGCCCCACCCCCCAAGGCTATAGCCCACCCGTTTTTGTGGCCTTTTTCCGCTGGACGAACTTGGCGCCCCGGCCTTCGGGCGGTTATTTTTTGGGCGCGGCTGTGCCCGCGGCCTATTTTCGGCACACGGAGGTCCCTCGCAAATTCTCGCGCCATTCCGAGTCCGGCGGACGATGTTGGCCTGCCCCACCCCGCAAGGCTATAGCCCACCCGTTTTTGTGGCCTTTTTCCGCTGGACGAACTTGGCGCCCCGGCTTCCGGCCGGGTATTTTTGGGCGCGGCTGTGCCCGCGGCCTATTTTTAGCACACGGAGTCCCATCGCAAAGTCTCGCGCCATTCCGAGTCTGGCGGACGAAGTTGGCGCGCCCCACCCCCCAAGGCCATAGCCCACCCATTTTTGTGGCCTTTTTCCGGATGGACGAACTTGGCGCCCCGGCTTTCGATCGGTTATTTTTGCGCGCGGCTGTGCCCGCGGCCTATTTTTGGCACACGGAGGCCCCTCGCAAAGTCTCGCGCCATTCCGTGTCCGGCGGAATAAGTTGGCCAGCCCCACCCCCCAAGGCTATAGCCCACCCATTTTTGTGGCCTTTTTCCGCTGGACGAACTTGGCGCCCCGGCCTTCGGGCGGGTATTTTTGGGCGCAGCTGTGCCCACGGCCTATTTTTGGCACACGGAGGTGCCTCGCAAAGTCTCGCGCCATTCCGAGTCCGGCGGACGAAGTGGGCCAGCCCCACCACCCAAGGCTATAGCCCACCCGTTTTTGTGGCCTTTTTCCGCTGGACGAACTTGGCACCCCGGCCTTCGGGCGGGTATTTTTGGGCGCGGCTGTGCCCGCGGCCTATTTTTGGCACACGGAGGAGCGTCGCAAAGTCTCGCGCCATTCCGAGTCCGGCGGACGAAGTGGGCCAGCCCTACCCCCCAAGGCTATAGCCCACCCGTTTTTGTGCCCTTTTTCCGCTGGACGAACTTGGCGCCGCGGCCATCGGGTGGGTATTTGTGGGCGCGGCTGTGGCCGCGGCCTATTTTTGGCACACGGAGGCGCCTCGAAAAGTCTAGCGCCATTCCGAGTCCGGCGGACGAAGTTGGCCAGCCCCACCCCCCAAGGCTATAGCCCAACCGTTTTTGTGGACTTTTTCCGCTGGACGAACTTGGCGCCCCGGCCTTCGGGCGGGTAATTTTGGGCGCGGCTGTGCCCGCGGCCTATTTTTGGCACACGGAGGCGCCTCATAAAGTCTCGCGCCATTCCGAGTCCGGCGGACGAAGTGGGCCAGCCCCACCCCCCAAGGCTATAGCCCACCCGTTTTTGTGGCCTTTTTCCGCTGGACGAACTTGGCGCCCCGGCTTCCGGTCGGGTATTTTTGGGCGCGGCTGTGCCCGCGGCCTATTTTTAGCACACGGAGTCCCATCGCAAAGTCTCACGCCATTCCGAGTCTGGCGGACGAAGTTGGCGCGCCCAACCCCCCAAGGCCATAGCCCACCCATTTTTGTGGCCTTTTTCCGGATGGACGAACTTGGCGCCCCGGCTTTCGATCGGTTATTTTTGCGCACGGCTGTGCCCGCGGCCTATTTTTGGCACACGGAGGCCCCTCGCAAAGTCTCGCGCCATTCCGTGTCCGGCGGAATAAGTTGGCCAGCCCCACCCCCCAAGGCTATAGCCCACCCATTTTTGTGGCCTTTTTCCGCTGGACGAACTTGGCGCCCGGGCCTTCGGGCGGGTAATTTTGGGCGTGGCTGTGGCCGCGCCCTATTTTTGGCACACGGAGGTGCCTCGCAAAGGCTCACGCCATTCCGAGTACGGCGGACGAAGTTGGCCAGCCGCACCCCCCAAGGCTATAGCCCACCCGTTTTTGTGGCCTTTTTCCGCTGGACGAACTTGGCGCCCCGGCCTTCGGGCGGGTATTTTTGGGCGCAGCTGTGCCCACGGCCTATTTTTGGCACACGGAGGTGCCTCGCAAAGTCTCGCGCCATTCCGAGTCCGGCGGACGAAGTGGGCCAGCCCCACCACCCAAGGCTATAGCCCACCCGTTTTTGTGGCCTTTTTCCGCTGGACGAACTTGGCACCCCGGCCTTCGGGCGGGTATTTTTGGGCGCGGCTGTGCCCGCGGCCTATTTTTAGCACACGGAGGAGCGTCGCAAAGTCTCGCGCCATTCCGAGTCCGGCGGACGAAGTGGGCCAGCCCTACCCCCCAAGGCTATAGCCCACCCGTTTTTGTGCCCTTTTTCCGCTGGACGAACTTTGCGCCGCGGCCATCGGGTGGGTATTTCTGGGCGCGGCTGTGGCCGTGGCCTATTTTTGGCACACGGAGGCGCCTCGAAAAGTCTAGCGCCATTCCGAGTCCGGCGGACGAAGTTGGCCAGCCCCACCCCCCAAGGCTATAGCCCAACCGTTTTTGTGGACTTTTTCCGCTGGACGAACTTGGCGCCCCGGCCTTCGGGCGGGTAATTTTGGGAGCGGCTGTGCCCGCGGCCTATTTTTGGCACACGGAGGCGCCTCATAAAGTCTCGCGCCATTCCGAGTCCGGCGGACGAAGTGGGCCAGCCCCACCCCCCAAGGCTATAGCCCACCCGTTTTTGTGGCCTTTTTCCGCTGGACGAACTTGGCACCCCGGCCTTCGGGCGGGTATTTTTGGGCGCGGCTGTGCCCGCGGCCTATTTTTGGCACACGGAGGCGCCTCGCAAAGTCTCGCGCCATTCCGAGTCCGGCGGACGAAGTTGGCCAGCCCTACCCCCCAAGGCTATAGCCCACCCGTTTTTGTGCCCTTTTTCCGCTGGATGACTTTTGGCGCCTCGGCCATCGGGTGGGTATTTGTGGGCGCGGCTGTGCCCGCGGCCTATTTTTGGCACACGGAGGCGCCTCGAAAAGTCTAGCGTCATTCCGAGTCCGGCGGACGCAGTTGGCCAGCCCCACCCCCCAAGGCTATAGCCCAACCGTTTTTGTGGCCTTTTTCCGCTAGACGAACTTGGCGCCCCGGCCTTCGGGCGGGTAATTTTGGGCGCGGCTGTGGCCGCGGCCTATTTTTGGTACACGGAGGCGGCTCGCAAACGCTCGTGCCATTCCGAGTACGGCGGACGAAGTTGGCCAGCCGCAACCCCCAAGGCTATAGCCCACCAGTTTTTGTGGCCTTTTTCCGCTGGACGAACTTGGCGCCCCGGCCTTCGGGCGGTTATTTTTTGGGCGCGGCTGTGTCCGCGGCCTATTTTCGGCACACGCAGGCCCCTCGCAAATTCTCGCGCCATTCCGAGTCCGGCGGACGAAGTTGACAAGCCCAACCCCCCAAGGCTATAGCCCACCCGTTTTTGTGGCCTTTTTCCGCTGGACGAACTTGGCGCCCCGGCCTTCGGGCAGTTATTTTTGGGCGCGGCTGTGCCCGCGGCCTATTTTCGGTAAACGGAGGAACCTCACAAAGTCTCCCGCCATTCCGAGTCCGGCGGACGAAGTTGGCCAGCCCCACCCCCCAAGGCTATAGCCCAACCGTTTTTGTGGCCTTTTTCCGCTGGACGAACTTGGCGCCCCGGCCTTCGGGCGGGTAATTTTGGGCGTGGCTGTGGCCGCGGCCTATTTTTGGCACACGGAGGCGCCTGGCAAAGGCTCGTATCATTCCGAGTACGGCGGACGAAGTTAGCCAGCCGCACCCCCCAAGGCTATAGCCCGCCCGTTTTTGTGGCCTTTTTCCGCTGGACGAACTTGGCGCCCCGGCCTTCGGGCGGTTATTTTTTGGGCGCGGCTGTGCCCGCGGCCTATTTTCGGCACACGGAGGCCGCTCGCAAAGTCTCGCCCCATTCCGAGTCCGGCGGACGAAGTTGGCCAGCCCGTCCCCCCAAGGCTATAGCCCACCCGTTTTTTGGCCATTTTTCCGCTGCACGAACTTGGCGCCGCGGCCTTCGGTGGGGAATTTTGGGTTCGGCTGTGTCCGTGGCCTATTTTTGGCACACGGAGGCGCCTCGCAAAGTCTCGCACCATTCCGAGTCCGGCGGACGAAGTTGGCCAGCCCCACCCCCCAAGGCTATAGCCTACCCGTTTTTTGGCCATTTTTCCGCTGGACGAACTTGGCGCCCCGGCCTTCGGGCGGTTAATTTTGGGTGTGGCTGTGCCCACGGCCTATTTTTGGCACGCGGAGGCCGCTCATAAAGTCTCATCCCATTCCGAGTCCGGCGGACGAAGTCGGCCAGCCCCTCCCCCCAAGGCTATAGCCCACCCGTTTTTTGGCCATTTTTCCGCTGGACGAACTTGGCGCCCCCGCCTTCGTGCGGTTATTTTTGGGCGCGGATGTGCCCGCGGCCTATTTTTGGCACGCGGAGGCCCCTCGCAAAGTCTCGACCCATTCCGAGTCCGGCGGACGAAGTTGGCCAGCCCCTCCCCCCAAGGCTATAGCCCACCCGTTTTTTGGCCATTTTTCCGCTGGGGGTTTGGGCGCGCCGACCTTAGGGGGGTTATTTTTGGGCGAGGCTGTGCTCGCGGCCTATTTTATCATGCGGAGGCCGCTCGCAATGTCTCACCCCGTTCCGAGTCCGGCAGACGAAGTTGGCTAGCCCCTCCCCCCAAGGCTATAGCCCACCCGTTTTTTGGCCATTTTTCAGCTGCACGAACTTGGCGCCCCGGCCTTCGGGCGGTTATTTTTGGGTGCGGTTGTGCCCGCAGCCTATTTCTGGCACGCGGAGTCCGCTCACAAAGTCTCGCCCCATTCCGAGTCCGGCGGACGAAGTTGGCCAGCCCCTCCCCCCAAGGCCATAGCCCACCCGTTTTTTGGCCATTTTTCCGCTGGACGAACTTGGCGCCCCAGCCTTCGGGCGGTTATTTTTGGGCGCGGCTGTGCACGCGGCCTCTTTTTGGCACGCGGAGGCCGCTCGCAAAGTCTCGCCCCATTCCGAGTCCGGCGGACGAAGTTGGCCAGCCCCTCCCCCCAAGGCTATAGCCCACTCGCAAAGTCTCGCCTATTTTTGCATGCGGTGGCCACTCGTAAAGTCTCGCCCCATTCCGAGTCCGGCGGACGAAGTTGGCCAGCCCCTCCCCCCAAGGCTATAGCGCACCTGTTTTTGTGGCCTTTTTCCGCTGGACGTACTTGGCGCCGCGGCCTTCGGGCGGTTATTTTTGGGCGCGGCTGTGGCCGCGGCCTATTTTTGGCACACGGAGGTGCCTCGCAAAGTCTCGCGCCATTCGGAGTCCGGCGGACGAAGTTGGCCAGCCCCACCCCCCAGCCCCACCCACCCGTTTTTGTGGCCTTTTTCCGCTGGACGAACTTGGCGCCGCGGCCTTCGGGCCGGTATTTTTGGGCGCGGCTGTGTCCGCGGCCTATTTTTAGCACACGGAGTCGCCTCGCAAAGTCTCGCCCCATTCCGAGTCCGGCGGACGAAGTTGGGCAGCCCCACTCCCCAAGGCTATAGCCCACACGTTTTTGTGGCCTTTTTCCGTTGGACGAACTTGGCGCCCCGGCCTTCGGGCGGTTATTTTTGGTCACGGCTGTGCCCGGGGCCTATTTTTGGCACACGGAGGCCGCTTACAAAGTCTCGCGCCATTCCGAGTCCGGCGGACGAAGTTGGCCAGCCCCACCCCCAAGGCTATAGCCCACCCGTTTTTGTGGCCTTTTTCTGCTGGACGAACTTGGCTCCCCGGCCTTCGGGCGGTTATTTTTGGGCGCGGCTGCGCCCGCGGCCTATTTTTGGCACACGGAGGCTCCTCGCAAAGTCTCACCCCATTCTGAGTCCAGCGGACGAAGATGGCCGGCCCCACTCTCCAAGGCTATAGCCCACCCGTTTTTGTGGACTTTTTCCGCTGGACGAACTTGGCGCCGCAGCCTTCGGGCAGATATTTTTGGGCGCGGCTTTGCCCGCAGCCTATATTTGGCACACGGAGGCGCCTCGCAAAGTCTCACGCCATTTCGAGTCCGGCGGACGAAGTTGGCCAGCCCCACCCCCCAAGACTATAGCCCACCCGTTTTTGTGGACTTTTTCCGCTGGACGAACTTAGCGCCGCGGCCTACGGGCGGGTATTTTTGGGCGCGGCTGTGCCCACGGCCTATTTTTGGTAAACGGAGGCTCCTCGCAAAGTCTCGCGCCATTCCGAGTCCGGCGGACGAAGATGGCCGGCCCCACCCCCCAAGGCTATAACCCACCCGTTTTTGTGGCCTTTTTCCGTTGGACGAACTTGGCGCCCCGGCCTTCGGGCGGTTATTTTTGGTCACGGCTGTGCCCGGGGCATATTTTTGGCACACGGAGGCCGCTTACAAAGTCTCGCGCCATTCCGAGTCCGGCGGACGAAGTTGGCCAGCCCCACCCCCCAAGGCTATAGCCCACCCGTTTTTGTGGCCTTTTTCCGCTGGACGAACTTGGCGCCCCGGCCTTCGGGCGGTTATTTTTGGGCGCGGCTGTGCCCGGGGCCTATTTTTGGCACACGGAGGCCGCTCGCAAAGTCTCGCGCCATTCCGAGTCCGGCGGAAGAAGTCGGCGAGCCCCACCCCCCAAGGCTATAGCCCACCCGTTTTTGTGGCCTTTTTCCGCTGGACGATCTTGGCGCCCCGGCCTTCGTGCGGTTATTTTTTTGCGCGGCTGTGCCCGGGGCCTATTTTTGGCAAACGGAGACCGCTCGCAAAGTCTCGCGCCATTCCGAGTCCGGCGGACGAAGTTGTCCAGCCCCACCCCCCAAGGCTATAGCCCACCCGTTTTTCTGACCTTCTTCCGCTGGACGAACTTGGCGCCCCGTCCTGCGGGCGGTTATTTTTTAGTGCGGCTGCGCCCAGGGCCTATTTTTGGCACACGGAGGCCGCTCGCAAAGTCTCGCGCTATTCCGAGTCCGGCGGACGAAGTTGGCCAGCCCCACCCCCCAAGGTTGTAGCCCACCCGTTTTTGTGGCCTTTTTCCGCTGGACGAACTTGGCACCCCGGCCTTCGGGCGGTTATTTTTGGGCGCGGCTGTGTCCGGGGCCTATTATTGGCACACGGAGGCCGCTCGCAAAGTCTCGCGCCATTCCGAGTTCGGCGGACGAAGTCGGCCAGCCCCACCCCCCAAGGCTATAGCCCACCCGCTTTTTCTGGCCTTTTCCGCTGGGACGAACTTGGCGCCCGGCCTTCGGGGGGTTATTTTTGGGAGCGGCTGTGCCCGGGGCCCATTTTTGGCACTCGGAGGCCGCTCGCAAAGTCTCGCGCTATTCCGAGTCCGGCGGACGAAGTTGGCCAGCCCCACCCCCCAAGGCTGTAGCCCACCCGTTTTTGTGGCCTTTTTCCGCTGGACGAACTTGGCGCCCCGGCCTTCGGGCGGTTATTTTTGGGCGCGGCTGTGCCCGGGGCCTATTATTGTCACACGGAGGCCGCTCGCAAAGTCTCGCGCCATTCCGAGTCCGGCGGACGAAGTTGGCCAGCCCCACCCCCCAAGGCTATAGCCCACCCGTTTTTCTGGCCTTTTTCCGCTGGACGAACTTGGCGCCCCGGCCTTCGGGGGGTTATTTTTGGGAGCGGCTGTGCCCGGGGCCCATTTTTGGCACTCGGAGGCCGCTCGCAAAGTCTCGCGCCATTCCGAGTCCGGCGGACGAAGTCGGCCAGCCCCACCCCCCAAAGCTATAGCCCACCCGTTTTTGTGGCCTTTTTCCGCTGGACGAACTTGGCGCCCCGGCCTTCGGGCGGTTATTTTTGGGCGCGGCTGTGCCCGGGGCCTATTATTGGCACACGGAGGCCGCTCGCAAAGTCTCGCGCCATTCCGATTCCGGCGGACGAAGTCGGCCAGCCCCACCACCCAAAGCTATAGCCCACCCGTTTTTGTGGCCTTTTTCCGCATGACGAACTTGGCGCCCCGGCCTTCGGGCATTTATTTTTGGGCGCGGCTGTGCCCGCGGCCTATTTTTGGAACACGGAGGCCCTTCGCAAAGTCTCGCGCCATTCCGATTCCGGCGGACGAAGTCGGCCAGCCCCACCACCCAAAGCTATAGCCCACCCGTTTTTGTGGCCTTTTTCCGCAGGACGAACTTGGCGCCCCGTCCTTCGGGTGGTTATTTTTTAGCGCGGCTGTGCCCAGGGCCTATTTTTGGCACACGGAGGCCGCTCGCAAAGTCTCGCGCCATTCCGAGTCCGGCGGACGAAGTCGGCCAGCCCCACCCCCTAAAGCTATAGCCCACCCGTTTTTGTGGCCTTTTTCCGCTGGACGAACTTGGCGCCCCGGCCTTCGGGCGGTTATTTTTGGGCGCGGCTGTGCCCGGGGCCTATTTTTGGCACACGGAGGCCGCTCGTAAAGTCTCGTGCCATTCCGAGTCCGGCGGACGAAGTCGGCCAGCCCCACCCCGTAAAGCTATAGCCCACCCGTTTTTGTGGCCTTTTTCCGCTGGACGAACTTGGCGCCCCGGCCTTCGGGCGGTTATTTTTGGGCGCGGCTTTGCCCGGGGCCTATTTTTGGCACACGGAGGCCGCTCGTAAAGTCTCGTGCCATTCCGAGGCCGGCGGACGAAGTCGGCCAGCCCCACCCCCCAAGGCTATAGCCCACCCGTTTTCTTGGCGCCCCGTCCTGCGGGCGGTTATTTTTTAGCGCGGCTGCGCCCGGGGCCTATTATTGGCACACGGAGGCCGCTCGCAAAGTCTCGTGCCATTCCGAGTCCGGCGGACGAAGTCGGCCAGCCCCACCCCCCAAAGCTATAGCCCACCCGTTTTTGTGGCCTTTTTCCGCTGGACGAACTTGGCGCCCCGGCCTTCGGGCGGTTATTTTTGGTCGTGGCTGTGCCAGCGGCCTATTTTTGGGACACGGAGGCACCTCGCAAAGTCTCGCGCCATTCCGAGTCCGGCGGACGAAGTCGGCCAGCCCCACCCCGCAAAGCTATAGCCCACCCGTTTTTGTGGCCTTTTTCCAATGGACGAACTTGGCGCCCCGGCCTTCGGGCGGTTATTTTTGGGCGCGGCTGTGCCCGGGGCCTATTTTTGGCACACGGAGGCCGCTCGCAAAGTCTCGCGCCATTCCGAGTCCGGCGGACGAAGTCGGCCAGCCCCACCCCCCAAAGCTATAGCTCACCCGTTTTTGTGGCCTTTTTCCGCTGGACGAACTTGGCGCCCCGGCCTTCGGGCGGTTATTTTTGGGCGCGGCTGTGCCCGGGGCCTATTTTTGGCACACGGAGGCTGCTCGCAAAGTCTCGCGCCATTCCGAGTCCGGCGGACGAAGTCGGCCAGCCCCACCCCCAAGGCTATAGCCCACCCGTTTTTGTGGCCTTTTTCCGCTGGACGAACTTGGCGCCCCGGCCTTCGGGCGGTTATTTTTGGGCGCGGCTGTGCCCGGGGCCTATTTTTGGCACACGGAGGCCGCTCGTAAAGTCTCATGCCATTCCGAGTCCGGCGGACGAAGTCGGCCAGCCCCACCCCCTAAAGCTATAGCCCACCCGTTTTTGTGGCCTTTTTCCGCTGGACGAACTTGGCGCCCCGGCCTTCGGGCGGTTATTTTTGGGCGCGGCTTTGCCCGGGGCCTATTTTTGGCACACGGAGGCCGCTCGTAAAGTCTCGTGCCATTCCGAGGCCGGCGGACGAAGTCGGCCAGCCCCACCCGTTTTCTTGGCGCCCCGTCCTGCGGGCGGTTATTTTTTAGCGCGGCTGCGCCCGGGGCCTATTATTGGCACACGGAGGCCGCTCGCAAAGTCTCGCGCCATTCCGAGTCCGGCGGACGAAGTCGGCCAGCCCCACCCCCCAAAGCTATAGCCCACCCGTTTTTGTGGCCTTTTTCCGCTGGACGAACTTGGCGCCCCGGCCTTCGGGCGGTTATTTTTGGGCGCGGCTGTGCCCGGGGCCTATTTTTGGCACACGGAGGCCGCTCGCAAAGTCTCGCGCCATTCCGAGTCCGGCGGACGAAGTCGGCCAGCCCCACCCCCAAGGCTATAGCCCACCCGTTTTTGTGGCCTTTTTCCGCTGGACGAACTTGGCGCCCCGGCCTTCGGGCGGTTATTTTTGGGCGTGGCTGTGCCCGCCGCCTATTTTTGGCACATGGAGGCCGCTCGAAAAGTCTCGCGCTATTCCGAGTCCGGCGGACGAAGTGGGCCAGCCCCACCCCGCAAGGCTATAGCCCACCCGTTTTTGTGGCCTTTTTCCGCTGGACGAACTTGGCGCCCCGGCCTTCGGGCGGTTATTTTTGGGCGCGGCTGTGCCCGGGGCCTATTTTTGGCACACGGAGGCCGCTCGCAAAGTCTCGCGCCATTCCGAGTCCGGCGGACGAAGTCGGCCAGCCCCACACCCCCAAAGCTATAGCCCACCCGTTTTGTGGCCATTTTCCGCTGGACGAACTTGGCGCCCTGGCCTTCGGGCGGTTATTTTTGGGCGCGGCTGTGCCCGGGGCCTATTATTGGCACACGGAGGCCGCTCGCAAAGTCTCGCGCCATTCCGAGTCCGGCGGACGAAGTAGTCCAGCCCCACCCCCCAAAGCTATAGCCCACCCGCTTTTTCGGCCTTTTCCGCTGGACGAACTTGGCGCCCCGGCCTTCGGGGGGTTATTTTTGGGAGCGGCTGTGCCCGGGGCCTATTTTTGACACTCGGAGGCCGCTCGCAAAGTCTCGCGCCATTCCGAGTCCGGCGGACGAAGTCGGCCAGGCCCACCCCCCAAAGCTATAGCCCACCCGTTTTTGTGGCCCTTTTCCAATGGACGAACTTGGCGCCCCGGCCTTCGGGTGGTTATTTTTGGGCACGGCTATGCCCGGGGCGTATTTTTGGTACACGGAGGCCGTTCGCAAAGTCTCGCACCATTCCGAGTCCGGCGGACGAAGTTGGCCAGCCCCACCCCCCAAGGCTATAGCCCACCCGTTTTTCTGGCCTTTTTCCGCTGGACGAACTTGGCGCCCCGGCCTTCGGGGGGTTATTTTTGGGAGCGGCTGTGCCCGGGGCCTATTTTTGGCACTCGGAGGCCGCTCGCAAAGTCTCGCGACATTCCGAGTCCGGCGGACGAAGTCGGCCAGGCCCACCCCCCAAAGCTATAGCCCACCCGTTTTTGTGGCCCTTTTCCAATGGACGAACTTGGCGCCCCGGCCTTCGGGTGGTTATTTTTGGGCACGGCTATGCCCGGGGCCTATTTTTGGCACACGGAGGCCGTTCGCAAAGTCTCGCACCATGCCGAGTCCGGCGGACGAAGTTGGCCAGCCCCACCCCCCAAGGCTATAGCCCACCCGTTTTTCTGGCCTTGTTCCGCTGGACGAACTTGGCGCCCCGGCCTTCGGGGGGTTATTTTTGGGAGCGGCTGTGCCCGGGGCCCATTTTTGGCACTCGGAGGCCGCTCGCAAAGTCTCGCGCCATTCCGAGTCCGGCGGACGAAGTCGGCCAGCCCCACCCCCCAAGGCTATAGCCCACCCGTTTTTCTGGCCCTGTTCCGCTGGACGAACTTGGCGCCCCGGCCTTCGGGGTTATTTTGGGAGCGGCTGTGCCCGGGCCCATTTTTGGCACTGGAGGCCGCTCGCAAAGTCTCGCGCCATTCGAGTCCGGGCGGACGAAGTCGGCCAGCCCCACCCCCAAGGCTATAGCCCACCCGCTTTTCTGGCCTTTTCCGCTGGACGAACTTGGCGCCCGGCCTTCGGGGGTTATTTTGGGAGCGGCTGTGCCCGGGCCCATTTTTGGCACTCGGAGGCCGCTCGCAAAGTCTCGCGCCATTCCGAGTCCGGCGGACGAAGTCGGCCAGCCCCACCCCCCCAAGCTATAGCCCACCCGTTTTTGTGGCCTTTTTCCGCTGGACGAACTTGGCGCCCAGGCCTTCGGGCGGTTATTTTTGGGCGCGGCTGTGCCCGGGGCCTATTATTGGCACACGGAGACCGCTCGCAAAGTCTCGCGCCATTCCGAGTCCGGCGGACGAAGTCGGCCAGCCCCACCCCCCAAAGCTATAGCCCACCCGTTTTTGTGGGTTTTTCCGTTGGACGAACTTGGCGCCCCGGCCTTTGGGTGGTTATTTTTCGGCGCGGCTGTGCCCGGGGCCTATTTTTGGCACACAGAGGCCGCTCGCAAAGTCTCGCGCCATTCCGAGTTCGGCGGACGAAGTTGGCCAGCCCCACCCCCCAAGGCTATAGCCCACCCGTTTTTGTGGCCTTTTTCCGCTGGACGAACTTGGCGCCCTGGCCTTCGGGCGGTTATTTTTGGGCGCGGCTGTGCCCGGGGCCTATTATTGGCACACGGAGGCCGCTCGCAAAGTCTCGCGCCATTCCGAGTCCGGCGGACGAAGTTGTCCAGCCCCACCCCCCAAGGCTATAGCCCACCCGTTTTTCTGGCCTTTTTCCGCTGGACGAACTTGGCGCCCCGGCCTTCGGGGGGTTATTTTTGGGAGCGGCTGTGCCCGGGGCCTATTTTTGACACTCGGAGGCCGCTCGTAAAGTCTCGCGCCATTCCGAGTCCGGCGGACGAAGTCGGCCAGGCCCACCCCCCAAAGCTATAGCCCACCCGTTTTTGTGGCCCTTTTCCAATGGACGAACTTGGCGCCCCGGCCTTCGGGTGGTTATTTTTGGGCACGGCTATGCCCGGGGCCTATTTTTGGCACACGGAGGCCGTTCGCAAAGTCTCGCACCATTCCGAGTCCGGCGGACGAAGTTGGCCAGCCCCACCCCCCAAGGCTATAGCCCACCCGTTTTTCTGGCCTTTTTCCGCTGGACGAACTTGGCGCCCCGGCCTTCGGGGGGTTATTTTTGGGAGCGGCTGTGCCCGGGGCCTATTTTTGGCACTCGGAGGCCGCTCGCAAAGTCTCGCGCCATTCCGAGTCCGGCGGACGAAGTCGGCCAGGCCCACCCCCCAAAGCTATAGCCCACCCGTTTTTGTGGCCCTTTTCCAATGGACGAACTTGGCGCCCCGGCCTTCGGGTGGTTATTTTTGGGCACGGCTATGCCCGGGGCCTATTTTTGGCACACGGAGGCCGTTCGCAAAGTCTCGCACCATTCCGAGTCCGGCGGACGAAGTTGGCCAGCCCCACCCCCCAAGGCTATAGCCCACCCGTTTTTCTGGCCTTGTTCCGCTGGACGAACTTGGCGCCCCGGCCTTCGGGGGGTTATTTTTGGGAGCGGCTGTGCCCGGGGCCCATTTTTGGCACTCGGAGGCCGCTCGCAAAGTCTCGCGCCATTCCGAGTCCGGCGGACGAAGTCGGCCAGCCCCACCCCCCAAGGCTATAGCCCACCCGTTTTTCTGGCCTTTTTCCGCTGGACGAACTTGGCGCCCCGGCCTTCGGGGGGTTATTTTTGGGAGCGGCTGTGCCCGGGGCCCATTTTTGGCACTCGGAGGCCGCTCGCAAAGTCTCGCGCCATTCCGAGTCCGGCGGACGAAGTCGGCCAGCCCCACCCCCCAAAGCTATAGCCCACCCGTTTTTGTGGCCTTTTTCCGCTGGACGAACTTGGCGCCCAGGCCTTCGGGCGGTTATTTTTGGGCGCGGCTGTGCCCGGGGCCTATTATTGGCACACGGAGACCGCTCGCAAAGTCTCGCGCCATTCCGAGTCCGGCGGACGAAGTCGGCCAGCCCCACCCCCCAAAGCTATAGCCCACCCGTTTTTGTGGCCTTTTTCCGTTGGACGAACTTGGCGCCCCGGCCTTCGGGTGGTTATTTTTCGGCGCGGCTGTGCCCGGGGCCTATTTTTGGCACACAGAGGCCGCTCGCAAAGTCTCGCGCCATTCCGAGTTCGGCGGACGAAGTTGGCCAGCCCCACCCCCCAAGGCTATAGCCCACCCGTTTTTGTGGCCTTTTCCAGCTGGGACGAACTTGGCGCCCCGGCCTTCGGGCGGTTATTTTTGGGCGCGGCTGTGCCCGGGGCCTATTTTTGGCACACGGAGGCCGCTCGCAAAGTCTCGCGCCATTCCGAGTCCGGCGGACGAAGTTGTCCAGCCCCACCCCCCAAGGCTATAGCCCACCCGCTTTTCTGGCCCTTGTCCGCTGGTAGATCTTGGCGCCCCGGCCTTCGGGGGGTTATTTTTGGGAGCGGCTGTGCCCGGGGCCTATTTTTGACACTCGGAGGCCGCTCGTAAAGTCTCGCGCCATTCCGAGTCCGGCGGACGAAGTCGGCCAGGCCCACCCCCCAAAGCTATAGCCCACCCGTTTTTGTGGCCCTTTTCCAATGGACGAACTTGGCGCCCCGGCCTTCGGGTGGTTATTTTTGGGCACGGCTATGCCCGGGGCCTATTTTTGGCACACGGAGGCCGTTCGCAAAGTCTCGCACCATTCCGAGTCCGGCGGACGAAGTTGGCCAGCCCCACCCCCCAAGGCTAAAGCCCACCCGTTTTTGTGGCCTTTTTCTGCTGGACGAACTTGGCGCCCCGGCCTTCGGGCGGGTATTTTTGGGAGCGACTGTGCCCACGGCCTATTTTTGGGACACAGAGGTGCCTCGCAAAGTCTCGCGCCATTCCGAGTCCGGCGGACGAAGTTGGCCAGGCCCACCCCCCAAGGCTATAGCCCGCCCGTTATTGTGGCCTTTTTCCGCTAGACGAACTTGGCGCCCCGGCCTTCGGGCGGGTATTTTTGGGCGCGGCTGTGCCCGCGGCCTATTTCTTGGACACGGAGGTGCCTCACAAAGTCTCGCGCAATTCCGAGTATGGCGGACGAAGTGGGCCAGCCCCACCCCCCAAGGCTATAGCCCACCCGTTTTTGTGGCCTTTTTCCGCTGGACGAACTTGGCGCCGGGCGGGTATTTTTGGGCGCGGCTGTGCCCGCGGCCTATTTCTTGGACACGGAGGCGCCTCGCAAAGTCTCGCGCAATTCCGAGTATGGCGGACGAAGTGGGCCAGCCCCACCCCCCAAGGCTATAGCCCACCCGTTTTTGTGGCCTTTTTCCGCTGGACGAACTTGGCGCCCCGGCATTCGGGCGGGTATTTTTGGGCGCGGCTGTGCCCTCGGCCTATTTTTGGCAAACGGAGGTGCCTCGCAAAGTCTCGCGCCTTTCCGAGTCCGGCGGACAAAGTTGGCAAGCCCCACCCCCCAAGGCTATAGCCCACCCGTTTTTGTGGCCTTTTTCCGCTGGACGAACTTGGCGCCCCGGCCTTCGGGTGGGTATTTTTGGGCGCAGCTGTGCCCGCGACCTATTTTTGGCACACGGAGGTGCCTCATAATGTGTCGTGCCAATCCAAGTCCGGCGGACGAAGTTGGCCAGCCTCACCGCCCAAGGCTATAGCCCACCCGTTTTTGTGGCCTTTTTACGCTGGACGAACTTGGCGCCCCGGCCTTCGGGCGTGTATTTTTCGGCGCGGCTGTGCCCACGGACTATTTTTGGCACACGGAGGTGCCTCGCAAAGTCAAGCGCCAATCCAAGTCCGGCGGACGAAGTTGGCCAGCCCCACCTCCGAAGGCTATAGCCCACCCTTTTCTGTGGCCTTTTTCCGCTGGACGAACTTGGCGCCCTGGCCTTCGGGCAGGTATTTTTGGATGCGGCTGTGCCCGCGGCCTACTTTTGGGACATGGAGGCGCCTCGTAAAATTTCGCGGCATTCCGAGTCCGGCGGACGAAGTTGGCCAGCCCCACCCCCCAAGGCTATAGCCCACCCGTTTTGTGGCCTTTTTCCGCTGGACGAACTTGGCGCCCCGGCCTTCGGGTGGGTATTTTTGGGCGAGGCTGTGTCCGCGGCCTATTTTCGGCACACGGAGGCGCCTCACAAAATCTCGCACCATTCCGAGTCCGGCGGACGAAGTGGGCCAGCCCCACCCACCAAGGCTATAGCCCACCCGTTTTTGTCGCCTTTTTCCGCTGGACGAACTTGACGCCCCGGCCTTCGAGCGGGTATTTTTGGGTACGGCTGTGCCCGCGGCCTATTTTTTGGGCATGGAGATGCCTCACAAAGTATCGCGCCATTCCGAGTCCGGCGGATGAAGTTGGCCAGCCCCACCACCCAAGGCTATAGCCCACCCGTTTTGTGGCCTTTTTCCGCTGGATGAACTTGGCGCCCCGGCCTTCGGGTGGGTATTTTTGGGCGCGGCTATGCCTACGGCCTATTTTTGGGACACGGAGGTGCCTCGTAAAGTCTCGCGTCATTCCGAGTCCGGCGGACGAAGTTGGCCAGCCCCACCCCCCAAAGCTATAGCCCACCCGTTTTTGTGGCCTTTTTCCGCTGGACGAACTTGGCGCCCCGGCCTTTGGGCTGGTATTTTTGGGTGCAGCTGTACCCGCGGCCTATTTTTGGGACACGGAGGTGCCTCGCAAAGTCTCGCGCCATTCCGAGTCCGGCGGACGAAGTTGGCCAGCTCCACCCCCCAAGGCTATAGCCCACCCGTTTTTGTGGCATTTTTCCGCTGGAAGAACTTTGCGCCCCGGACTTCGGGCAGGTATTTTTGGGTACGGCTGTGCCCGCGGCCTATTTTTGGCAAACGGAGGTGCCTCGCAAAGTCTCGTGCCTTTCCGAGTCCGGCGGACGAAGTTGGCAAGCCCCACCCCCCAAGGCTATAGCCCACCCGTTTTTGTGGCCTTTTTCCGCTGGACGAACTTGGCGCCCCGGCCTTCGGGTGGGTATTTTTGGGCGCAGCTGTGCCCGCGACCTATTTTTGGCACACGGAGGTGCCTCATAAAGTGTCGCGCCATTCCAAGTCTGGCGGATGAAGTTGGCCAGCCCCACCCCCCAAGGCTATAGCCCACCCGTTTTTGTGGCCTTTTTCCGCTGGACGAACTTGGCGCCCCGGCCTTTGGGCTGGTATTTTTGGGTGCAGCTGTGCCCGCGGCCTATTTTTGGGACACGGAGGCGCCTCGCAAAGTCTCGCGCCATTCCGAGTCCGGCGGACGAAGTTGGCCAGCTCCACCCCCCAAGGCTATAGCCCACCCGTTTTTGTGGCCTTTTTCCGCTGGACGAACTTGGCGCCCTGGCCTTCGGGCAGGTATTTTTGGATGCGGCTGCGCCCGCGGCCTACTTTTGGGACATGGAGGCGCCTCGCAAAGTTTCGCGGCATTCCGAGTCCGGCGGACGAAGTAGGCCAGCCCCACCCCCCATGGCTATAGCCCACCCGTTTTTGTGGCCTTTTTCCGCTGGACGAACTTGGCGCCCCGGCCTTCGGGCGGGTATTTTTGGGTACGGCTGTGCCCGCGGCCTATTTTTGGGACACGGAGGTGCCTCGCAAAGTCTCGCGCCATTCCAAGTCTGGCGGATGAAGTCGGCCAGCCCCACCCCCCAAGGCTATAGCCCACCCGTTTTTGTGGCCTTTTTCCGCTGGACGAACTTGGCGCCCCGGCCTTCGGGTGGGTATTTTTGGGCGCGGTTGTGCCCGCGGCCTAGTTTTGGCAAACGGAGGTGCCTCGCAAAGTCTCGCGCCTTTCCAAGTCCGGCGGACGAAGTTGGCAAGCCCCACCCCCCAAGGCTATAGCCCACCCGTTTTTGTGGCCTTTTTCCGCTGGACGAACTTGGCGCCCCGGCCTTGGGGCGGTTATTTTTGGGCGTGGCTATGTCCGCGGCCTATTTTTGGCACACGAAGGCCTCTCGTAAAGTCGTAGGCCATTCCGAGTCCGGCGGACGAAGTTGGCGCCGCGGCCTTCGGCCAGGTATTTTTGGGCGCGGCATTGCCCGCGGCCTATTTTTGGCACACGGAGGCGCCTCGCAAAGTCAAGCGCCAATCCAAGTCCGGCGGACGAAGTGGGCCAGGCCCACCCACCAAGGCTATAGCCCACCCGTTTTTGTCGCCTTTTTCCGCTGGACGAACTTGACGCCCCGGCCTTCGGGAGGGTATTTTTGGGTACGGCTGTGCCCGCGGCCTATTTTTGGGGCATGGAGATGCCTCGCAAAGTATCGCGCCATTCCGAGTCCGGCGGATGAAGTCGGCCAGCCCCACCACCCAAGGCTATAGCCCACCCGTTTTGTGGCCTTTTTCCGCTGGATGAACTTGGCGCCCCGGCCTTCGGGTGGGTATTTTTGTGCGCGGCTATGCCTGCGGCCGATTTTTGGGACACGGAGGGGCCTCGTAAAGTCTCGCGTCATTCCGAGTCCGGCGGACGAAGTTGGCCAGCCCCACCCCCCAAGGCTATAGCCCACCCGTTTTTGTGGCCTTTTTCCGCTGGACGAACTTGGCGCCCCGGCCTTTGGTCTGGTATTTTTGGGTGCAGCTGTGCCCGCGGCCTATTTTTGGGACACGGAGGCGCCTTGCAAAGTCTCGCGCCATTCCGAGTCAGGCGGACGAAGTTGGCCAGCGCCACCCCCCAAGGCTATAGCCCACCCGTTTTTGTGGCATTTTTCCGCTGGAGGAACTTGGCGGCCCGGCCTTCGGGCGGGTATTTTTGGGCGCGGCTGTGCCCGCGGCCTATTTTTGGCACACGGAGGCTCCTCGCAAAGTCTCGCGCCATTCCGAGTCCGGCGGACGACGTTGGCCAGCCCCACCCCCCAAGGCTATAGCCCACCCGTTTTTGTGGCCTTTTTCCGCTGGACGAACTTGGCGCCCCGGCCTTCGGGTGGGTATTTTTGTGCGCGGCTATGCCTGCGGCCGATTTTTGGAACACGGAGGCGCCTCGTAAAGTCTCGCGTCATTCCGAGTCCGGCGGACGAAGTTGGCCAGCCCCACCCCCCAAGGCTATAGCCCACCCGTTTTTGTGGCCTTTTTCCGCTGGATGAACTTGGCGCCCCGGCCTTTGGTCTGGTATTTTTGGGTGCAGCTGTGCCCGCGGCCTATTTTTGGGACACGGAGGCGCCTTGCAAAGTCTCGCGCCATTCCGAGTCAGGCGGACGAAGTTGGCCAGCGCCACCCCCCAAGGCTATAGCCCACCCGTTTTTGTGGCATTTTTCCGCTGGAGGAACTTGGCGGCCCGGCCTTCGGGCGGGTATTTTTGGGCGCGGCTGTGCCCGCGGCCTATTTTTGGCACACGGAGGCTCCTCGCAAAGTCTCGCGCCATTCCGAGTCCGGCGGACGACGTTGGCCAGCCCCACCCCCCAAGGCTATAGCCCACCCGTTTTTGTGGCCTTTTTCCGCTGGACGAACTTGGCGCCCCGGCCTTCGGGCGGGTATTTTTTGGCGCGGCTGTGTCCGCGGCCTATTTTTGGCACACGGAGGTGCCTCGCAAAGTCTCGCGGCATTCCGAGTCCGGCGGACGAAGTTGACCTGCCCCACCCCCCAAGGCTATAACCGACCCGTTTTTGTGGCCTTTTTCCGCTGGACGAACTTGGCGGCCCGGCCTTCGGGGGGTATTTTTGGACGCGGCTGTGCCAGCAGCCTATTTTTCGTACACGGAGGCGCCTCGCAAAGTCTCGCGCCATTCCTAGTCCGGCGGACGAAGTGGGCCAGGCCCACCCCCCAAGGCTATAGCCCACCAGTTTTTGTGGCCTTTTTCCGCTGGACGAACTTCGCGCCCCGGCCTTCAGTGGAGTATTTTTTGGCGCGGCTGTGCCCGCGTCCTATTTTTGGTACACGGAGGCGCCTCACAAAGTCTCGCGCCAATCCAAGTCCAGCGGACGAAGTTGGCGAGCCCCACCCCCCAAGGCTATAGCCCACCCATTTTTGTGGCGTTTTTCCGCTGGACGAAGTTGGCGCCCCGGCCTTCGGGCGGGTATTTTTGGGTGCAGCTGTGCCCGCGGCCTATTTTTGGGACACGGAGGCACGAGACTTTGAGGCGCCTCGCAAAGTCTAGCGCCATTCCGAGTCCGGCGGACGAAGTTGGCCAGCCCCACCCCCCAAGGCTATAGCCCACCCGTTTTTGTGGCCTTTTTCCGCTGGACGACCTTGGCGCCCCGGCCTTCGGGCAGGTATTTTTGGGCGCGGCTGTGCCCGCGGCCTATTTTTGGCACACGTAGGCGCCTCGCAAAGTCTCGCGTCATTCCGAGTCCGGCGGACGAAGTGGGCCAGGCCCACCCCCCAAGGCTATAGCCCGCCCGTTATTGTGGCCTTTTTCCGCTAGACGAACTTGGCGCCCCGGCCTTCGGGCGGGTATTTTTGGGCGCCGCTGTGCCCGCGACCTATTTTTGGCACACGGAGGCGCCTCGCAAAGTCTCGCGCCATTCCGAGTCCGGCGGACGAAGTTGGCCAGCCCCACCCCCCAAGGCTATAGCCCACCCGTTTTTGTGCCCTTTTTCCGCTGGACGAACTTGGCGCCCCGGCCTTCGGGTGGGTATTTTTGGGCGTAGCTGTGCCCACGGCCTATTTTTGGCACACGGAGGTGCCTCGTAAAGTCTCGCACCAATCCAAGTCCGGCGGACGAAGTTGGCCAGCCTCACCGCCCAAGGCTATAGCCCACCCGTTTTTGTGGCCTTTTTACGGTGGACGAACTTGGCGCCCCGGCCTTCGGGCGTGAATTTTTCGGCGCGGCTGTGCCCGCGGACTATTTTTGGCACACGGAGGTGCCTCGCAAAGTCAAGCGCCAATCCAAGTCCGGCGGACGAAGTTGGCCAGGCCCACCTCCGAAGGCTATAGCCCACCCTTTTTTGTGGCCTTTTTCCGCTGGACGAACTTGACGCCCTGGCCTTCGGGCAGGTATTTTTGGATGCGGCTGTGCCCGCGGCCTACTTTTGGGACATGGAGGCGCCTCGCAAAGTTTCGCGGCATTCCTAGTCCGGCGGACGAAGTTGGCCAGCCCCACCCCCCAAGGCTATAGCCCATCCGTTTTTGTGGCCTTTTTCCGCTGGACGAACTTGGCGCCCCGGCCTTCGGGCGGGTATTTTTGGGTACGGCTGTGCCCGCGGCCTATTCTTGGGACACGGAGGCACCTCGCAAAGTCTCGTGCCATTCCAAGTCTGGCGGATGAAGTTGGCCAGCCCCACCCCCCAAGGCTATAGCCCACCCGTTTTTGTGGCCTTTTTCCGCTGGACGAACTTGGCGCCCCGGCCTTCGGGTGGGTATTTTTGGGCGCAGCTGTGCCCGCGGCCTATTTTTGGCAAACGGAGGCGCCTCGCAAAGTCTCGCGCCTTTCCGAGTCCGGCGGACGAAGTTGGCAAGCCCCACCCCCCAAGGCTATAGCCCACCCGTTTTTGTGGCCTTTTTCCGCTGGACGAACTTGGCGCCCCGGCCTTCGGGTGGGTATTTTTGGGCGCAGCTGTGCCCGCGGCCTATTTTTGGCACACGGAGGTGCCTCGTAAAGTCTCGCGCCAATTCAAGTCCGGCGGACGAAGTTGGCCAGCTCCACCCCCCAAGGCTATAGCCCACCCGTTTTTGTGGCCTTTTTACGCTGGACGAACTTGGATCCCCGGCCTTCGGGAGGGTATTTTTCGGCGCGGCTGTGCCCGCGGCCTATTTTTGGCACACAGAGGCGCCTCGCAAAGTCAAGCGCCAATCCAAGTCCGGCGGACGAAGTTGGACAGCCCCACCCCCGAAGGCTATAGCCCACCCGTTTTTGTGGCCTTTTTCCGCTGGACGAACTTGGCGCCCTGGCCTTCGGGCAGGTATTTTTGGATACGGCTGTGCCCGCGGCCTACTTTTGGGACATGGAAGCGCCTCGTAAAATTTCGCGGCATTCCGAGTCCGGCGGACGAAGTTGGCCAGCCCCACCCCCCAAGGCTATAGCCCACCCGTTTTTGTGGCCTTTTTCCGCTGGACGAACTTGGCGCCCCGGCCTTCGGGCGGGTAATTTTGGGTACGGCTGTGCCCGCGGCCTATTTTTGGGACACGGAGGCGCCTCGCAAAGTCTCGCGCCATTCCGAGTCTGGCGGATGAAGTTGGCCAGCCCCAACCCCCAAGGCTATAGCCCACCCGTTTTTGTGGCCTTTTTCCGCTGGACGAACTTGGCGCCCCAGCCTTCGGGTGGGTATTTTTGGGCGCAGCTGTGCCCGTGGCCTATTTTTGGCACACGGAGGCGCCTCATAAAGTCTCGCGCCAATCCAAGTCCGGCGGACGAAGTCGGCCAGCCCCACCCCCCAAGGCTATAGCCCACCCGTTTTTGTGGCCTTTTTACGCTGGACGAACTTGGCGCCCCGGCCTTCGGGCGTGTATTTTTCGGCGCGGCTGTGCCCACGGACTATTTTTGGCACACGGAGGTGCCTCGCAAAGTCAAGCGCCAATCCAAGTCCGGCGGACGAAGTTGGCCAGCTCCACCCCCCAAGGCTATAGCCCACCCGTTTTTGTGGCCTTTTTACGCTGGGCGAACTTGGCGCCCCGGCCTTCGGGCGGGTATTTTTTGGCGCGGCTGTGCCCACGGCCTATTTTTGGCACACGGAGGCGCCTCGCAAGGTCTCGCGCCATTCCGAGTCTGGCGGATGAAGTTGGCCAGCCCCACCCCCCAAGGCTATAGCCCACCCGTTTTTGTGGCCTTTTTCCGCTGGACGAACTTGGCGCCCCGGCCTTCGGGTGGGTATTTTTGGGCGCGGCTGTGCCCGCGGCCTATTTTTGGCACACGGAGGTGCCTCGCAAAGTCTCGCAGCTTTCCGAGTCCGGCGGACGAAGTTGGCAAGCCCCACCCCCCAAGGCTATAGCCCACCCGTTTTTGTGGCCTTTTTCCGCTGGACGAATTTGGCGCCCCGGCCTTCGGGTGGGTATTTTTGGGCGCAGCTGTGCCCGTGGCCTATTTTTGGCACACGGAGGCGCCTCGTAAAGTCTCGCGCCAATCTAAGTCCGGCGGACGAAGTTGGCCAGCTCCACCCCCCAAGGCTATAGCCCACCCGTTTTTGTGGCCTTTTTACGCTGGACGAACTTGGCGCCCCGCCCTTCGGGCTGGTATTTTTGGGCGCGGCTGTGGCCGCGGACTATTTTTGGTACACGGAGGCGCCTCACAAAGTCTCGCGCCATTCCCAGTCTGGCCGACGAAGTTGGCAGACCCCACCCCCCAAGGCTATAGCCCACCCGTTTTTGTGGCCTTTTTCCGCTGTACGAACTTGGCGCACCGGCCTACGGGGGGTTATTTTTGGGCGCGGCTGTGCCCGTGGCCTATTTTTGGAACGTGGGGGCCGCTAGCAAAGTCTCGCCCCATTCCGAGTCCGGCGGACGAAGTCGGACAGCCCCTGCCCACAAGACTATAGCCCACCCATCTTTTGGCCTTTTTTCCGCTGGGGGGTTTGGGCGTGCCGACCTTCGGCGGGTTACTTTTTGGTGCGGCTGTGTCCGCGGCCTATTTTTGGCACGCGGAGGCCGCTCGTAAGGTCTCGTCCCATGCCGAGTCCGGCGGATGAAGTTGGCCAGCCCCTCCCCCCAAGGCTATAGCCCATCCGTTTTTTAGCCATTTTTCCGCTGGGTGGTTTGGGCGCGCCGACCTTCGAGGGGTTATATTTGGACGCGGCTGTCCCCGCGGCCTATTTTTGGCACACGGAGGCCGTTCGCAAAGTCTCGCCCCATTCCGAGAACGGCGGACGAAGTTGGCCAGCCCTTCCCCCCAAGGCTATAGCCCACCCGTTTTTTGGCCATTTTTCCGTTGGGGGGTTTGGACGCGCCGACTGTCGGGGTGTTATTTTTGGGTGCGGCTGTGCCCGAGGCCTATTTTTGGCACACGGAGGCCGCTCGCAAAGTCTCGCCCCATTCCGATTCCGGCGGACGAACTTGGCCAGCCCCTCCCCCCAAGGCTGTAGCCCACCCGTTTTTTGGCCATTTTTCCGCTGGGGGGTTTGGGCGCGCCGACCTTCGGCGGGTTATTTTTTAGCGCGGCTGTGCCCGCAGCCTATTTTTGTCACCCGGAGGCCGCTCGCAAAGTCTCGCCCCATTCCGAGTCCGGCGGACGAAGTTGGCCAGCCCCTCCCCCCAAGGCTATAGCCCACCCGTTTTTTGGCCATTTTTCCGATGGGGGGTTTGGGCGCGCCGACCTTCGGGGTGTTATTTATGGGCGCGGCTGTGACCACGTCCTATTTTCGGTAAGCCGAGGCCGTTCGCAAAGTCTCGCCCCATTCCGAGTCCGGCGGACAAAGTGGGCCAGCCCCTCCCCCCAAGGCTATAGCCCACCCGTTTTTTGGCCATTTTTCCGCTGGGGGGTTTGGGCGCGCCGACCTTCGAGGGGTTATTTTTTGGTGCGACTGTGCCCGCGGCCTATTTTTGGCGCGCGGAGGCCGCTCGCAAAGTCTCGCCCCATTCCGAGTCCGGCGGACGAAGTTGGCCAGCCCCCCCACCAAGGCTATAGCCCACCCGTTTTTTGGCCATTTTTCCGCTGGGGGGTTTGGGCGCGCCGACCTTCGGGTTGTTATTTATGGGCGCGGCTGTGCCCGCGTCCTATTTTCGGAACGCCAAGGCCGCTCGCAAAGTCTCGCCCCATTCCGAGTCCGGAGGACGAAGTGGGCCAGCCCCTCCCCCCAAGGCTATAGCCCACCCGTTTTTTGGCCATTTTTCCGCTGGGGGGTTTGGGCTCGCCGACATTCGAGGGGTTATTTTTTGGCGCGGCTGTGCCCGCGGCCTATTAATGGCACGCGGAGGCCGCTCGCAAAGTCTCGCCCCATTCCGAGTCCGGCGGACGAAGTTGGCCAGCCCCCCCACCAAGGCTATAGCCCACCCGTTTTTTTGGACATTTTTCCGTTGCGGGGTTTGGGCGCGCCGACCTTTGGGAGGTTGTTTTTGGGTGTGGCTGTGCCCGCGGCCTATTTTTGGCACGCGGAGGCCGCTCGCAAAGTCTCGCCCCATCCCGAGTCCGACGGACGAATATGGCAATCCCCTCCCCCCAAGGTTATAGCCCACCCGTTTTTTGGCCATTTTTCCGCTGGGGGGTTTGCGCGTGCCGACCTTCGGGGGGTTATTTTTCGGCGCGGCTGTGCCCGTGGCCTATTTTTGGAACGTGGGGGCCTCTAGCAAAGTTTCGCACCATTCCGAGTCCGGTGGACGAAGTGGGCCAGCCCCACCCCCCAAGGCTATAGCCCACCCGTTTTTGTGGCCTTTTTCCACTGGACGAACTTGGCGCCCTGGCCTTCGGGCGGGTTTTTTTGGGTGCGGCTGTGGCCGCGGCCTATTTTTGGCACACGGAGGCTCCTCGCAAAGTCTCGCGCCATTCCGAGTCCGGCGGACGAAGTCGGCCAGACCACCCCCCAAGGCTATAGCCCACCCGTTTTTGTGGCATTTTTCCGCTGGACGAACTTGGCGCCCCGGCCTTTGGGCGGGTATTTTTGGGCGTGGCTGTGCCCGTGGCCTATTTTTAGCACACGGAGGCGCCTCGCAAATATTCGCGCCATTCCGAGTCCGGCGGACGAAGTTGGCCAGCCCAACCCCCTAAGGCTATAGCCCACCCGTTTTTGTGGCCTTTTTCCGCTGGACGAACTTGGCGCCCCGGCCTTCGGGCGGGTATTTTTGGCCGCGGCTGTGTCCGCGGTCTATTTTTGTCACACGGAGGCGCCTCGCAAAGTCTCGCTCCATTCCGAGTCTGGCGGACGAAGTAGGCCAGCCCCACCCCCCAAGGCTATAGCCCACCCGTTTTTGTGGCCGTTTTCCGCTGGACGAACTTGGCGCCCCGGCCTTCGGGGAGGTATTTTTGGGCGCGGCTGAGAGCGCTGCCTATTTTTGGCACACGGAGGCACCTCGTAAGGTTTCGCGCCATTCCGAGTCCGGCGGACGAAGTCGGCCAGCCCCACCCCCCAAGGGTATAGCCCACCCGTTTTTGTGACCTTTTTCCACTGGACGAACTTGGCACCCCGGCCTTCGGGCGGGTATTTTTGGGCGCGGCTGTGCCCGTGGCCTATTTTTAGCACACGGAGGCGCCTCACAAATATTCGCTCCATTCCGAGTCCGGCGGACGAAGTGGTCCAGCCCCACCCCCCAAGGCTATAGCCCACCCGTTTTTGTGGCCTTTTTCCGCTGGACGAACTTGGCGCCCCGGCCTTCGGGTGTACATTTTTGGGCGCGGCTGTGCCCTCGGCCTATTTTTGGCACACGGAGATGCCTCGCAAAGTCTCGCGCCATTCCGAGTCTGGCGGACGAAGTCGGCCAGCCCCAGCCCCCAAGGCTATAGCCCACCCGTTTTTGTGGCCTTTTTCCGCTGGACGAACTTGGCGGCCCGCCCTTCGGGTGGTATTTTTGGGCGCGGCTGTGCCCGCGGCCTATTTTTGGCACACGGAGCCACCTCGCAAAGTCTCGCGCCATTCCGAGTCCGGCGGACGAAGTCGGCCAGACCACCCCCCAAGGCTATAGCCCACCCGTTTTTGTGGCCTTTTTCCGCTGGACGAACTTGGCGCCCCGGCCTTTGGGCGGGTATTTTTGGGCGCGGCTGTGCCCGTGGCCTATTTTTAGCACACGGAGGCGCCTCACAAATATTCGCTCCATTCCGAGTCCGGCGGACGAAGTTGGCCAGCCCCACCCCCCAAGGCTATAGCCCACCCGTTTTTGTGGCCTTTTTCCGCTGGACGAACTTGGCGCCCCGGCCTTCGGGCTGGTATTTTTGGGCGCGGCTGTGGCCGCGGACTATTTTTGGCACACGGAGACGCCTCACAAAGTCTCGCGCCATTCCGAGTCTGGCGGACGAAGTTGGCAGACCCCACCCCCCAAGGCTATAGCCCACCCGTTTTTGTGGCCTTTTTCCGCTGTACGAACTTGGCGCACCGGCCTTCGGGCGGGTATTTTTGGGCGCAGCTGGGCCTACGGACTATTTTTGGTACACGGAGGTGCCTCGCAAAGTCTCGCGCCGTTCCGAGTCCGGCGGACGAAGTTGGCCAGCCCCACCCCCCAAGGCTATAGCCCACCCGTTTTTGTGGCCTTTTTCCGCTGGACGAACTTGGCGCCCCGGCCTTCGGGGAGGTATTTTTGGGTGCGGCTGAGAGCGCGGCCTATTTTTGGCACACGGAGGCACCTCATGAGGTGTCGCGCCATTCCGAGTCCGGCGGACGAAGTTGGCCAGCCCCACCCCCCAAGGGTATAGCCCACCCGTTTTTGTGGCCTTTTTCCGCTGGACGAACTTGGCGCCCCGGCCTTCGGACGGGTATTTTTGGTCGTAGCTGTGCCCGCGGGCTATTTTTGGCACACGGAGGCCTCTCGCAAAGTCTCGCGCCATTCCGAGTCCGGCAGACGAAGTTGGCCAGCCCCACCCCCCAAGGCTATAGCCCACCCGTTTTTGTGGCCTTTTTCCGCTGGACGAACTTGGCGCCCCGGCCTTCGGGTGGATATTTTTGGGCGCGGCTGTGCCCTCAGCCTATTTTTGGCACACGGAGGTGCCTCCCATAGTCTCGCGCCATTCCGAGTCCGGCGGACGAAGTCGGCCAGCCCCACCCCCCAAGGCTATAGCCTACCCGTTTTAGTGGCCTTTTTCCGCCGGAAGAACTTGGCGCCCCGGCCTTCGGGCGGGTATTTTTGTGCGCAGCTGTGCCCGAGGCCTATTTTTGGCACACAGAGCCGCCTCGCAAAGTCTCGCGCCATTCCCAGTCCGGCGGACGAAGTGGGCCAGCCCCACCCCCCAAGGCTATAGCCCACCCGTTTTTGTGGCCTTTTTCCGCTGGACGAGCTTGGCGCCCCGGCCTTCGGGTGGATATTTTTGGGCGCGGCTGTTCCATCGGCCGATTTTTGGTACACGGAGGCGCCTCGCAAAGTCTCGCGACATTCCTAGTCCGGCGGACCAAGTAGGCCAGCCCGACCCCCCAAGGCTATAGCCCACCCGTTTTTGTGGCCTTTTTCCGCTGGACGAACTTGGAGCCCCGGCTTTCGGGTGGGTATTTTTGGGCGCGGCTGTGACCACCGCCTATTTTTGGCACACGGCGGCGCCTCCCAAAGTCTCGCGCCATTCCGATTCCGGCGGACGAACTTGGCGCCCCGGCCTTCGGCAGGTATTTTTGGGCGCGGCAGTGCCCGCGGCCTATTTTTGCCATACGGAGGCGCCTCGCAAAGTCTCGTGTCATTCCGAGTCCGGCGAACAAAGTCGGCCAGCCCCACCCCCCAAGGCTATAGCCCACCCGTTTTTGTGGCCTTTTTCCGCTGGACGAATTTGGCGCCGCAGCCTTCGGGCGGTTTATTTGGGCGCGGCTGTGCCCGCGGCCTATTTTTGGCAAATGGAGGCGCCTCGCAAAGTCTCACGCCATTCCGAGTCCGGCGGACGAAGTCGGCCAGCCCCACCACCCAAGGCTATAGCCCACCCATTTTTGTGGCCTTTTTCCGCTGGACGAACTTGGCGCCCCGGCGTTCGGGCGGGTATTTTTGGGCGTGGCTGTGCCCGCGGTCTATTTTTTGCACACAGAGGTGCCGTGCAAAGTCTCGCGCCATTCCAAGTCCGGCGGACGAAGTTGGCCAGCCCCACCCCCCAAGGCTATAGCCGACCTGTTTTTGTGGCCTTTTTCCGCTGGACGAACTTGGCGCCCCGGCCTTCGGGTGGATATTTTTGGGCGCGGCTGTGTCCTCGGCCTATTTTTGGCACACGGAGGTGCCTCGCAAAGTCTCGCGCCATTCCGAGTCCGGCGGACGAAGTTGGCCAGCCCCACCCCCCAAGGTTATAGCCCACCCGTTTTTGTGGCCTTTTTCCGCTGGACGAACTTGGCACCCCGGCCTTCGGGCGGATATTTTTGTGCGCGGCTGTGCCCGAGGCCTATTTTTGGCACACGGAGCCGTCTCGCAAAGTCTCGCGCCATTCCCAGTCCGGCGGACGAAGTGGGCCAGCCCCACCCCCCAAGGCTATAGCCCACCCGTTTTTGTGGCCTTTTTCCGCGGGACGAGCTTGGCGCCCTGGCCTTCGGGTGGATATTTTTGGGCGTGGCTGTTCCATCGGCCGATTTTTGGTACACGGAGGCGCCTCGCAAAGTCTCGCGCCATTCCTAGTCCGGCGGACCAAGTTGGCCAGCCCGACCCCCCAAGGCTATAGCCCACCCGTTTTTGTGGCCTTTTTCCGCTGGACGAACTTGGCGCCCCGGCTTTCGGGCGGGTATTTTTGGGCGCGGCTGTGCCCACCGCCTATTTTTCTCACACGGCGGCGCCTCCCAAATTCTCGCGCCATTCCGAGTCCGGCGGACGAACTTGGCGCCCCGGCCTTCGGCAGGTATTTTTGGGCGCGGCAGTGCCCGCGGCCTATTTTTGCCACACGGAGGCACCTCGCAAAGTCTCGCGCCATTCCGAGTCCGGCGGATGAAGTCGGCCAGCCCCACCCCCCAAGGCTATAGCCTACCCGTTTTAGTGGCCTTTTTCCGCCGGAAGAACTTGACGCCCCGGCCTTCGGGCGGGTATTTTTGGGTGTGGCTGTGCCCGCAGCCTATTTTTGGCACACGGAGGCGCCTCGTAAAGTCTCGTACCATTCCCAGTCAGGCGGACAAAGTTGGCCAGCCCCACCCCCCAAGGCTATAGCCCACCCGTTTTTGTGGCCTTTTTCCGCGGGACGAACTTGGCACCCCGGCCTTTGGGTGGGTATTTTTGGGCGCGGCTGTGCCCGTGGCCTATTTTTGGCACACGGAGGTACCTCGCAAAGTCTCGCGCCATTCCAAGTCCGGCGGACGAAGTTGGCCAGCCCCACCCCCCAAGGCTATAGCCCAACCGTTTTTGTGGCCTTTTTCCGCTGGACGAACTTGGCGCCCCGGCCTTCGGGCGGGTATTTTTTTGCATAGCTGTGGCTGTGGCCTATTTTTGGCACACAGAGGCACCTCGCAAAGTCTCGTGCCATTCCGAGTCCGGCGGACGAAGTTGTCCAGCCCCACCCCCCAAGGCTATAGCCCACCCGTTTTTGTGGCCTTTTTCCGCTGGACGAACTTGGCACCCCGGCTTTCGGGCGGGTATTTTTGGGCGCGGCTGTGCCCACCGCCTATTTTTGGCACACGGCGGCGCCTCCCAAAGTCTCGCGCCATTCCGAGTCCGGTGGACGAAGTCGGCCAGCCCCACCCCCCAAGGCTATAGCCCACCCGTTTTTGTGGCCTTTTTCCGCTGGACGAATTTGGCGCCGCAGCCTTCGGGCGGTTTTTTTGGGCGCGGCTGTGCCCGCGGTCTATTTTTTGCACACAGAGGTGCCATGCAAAGTCTCGCGCCATTCCATGTCCGGCGGAAGAAGTTGGCCAGCCCGACCCCCCAAGGCTATAGCCCACCTGTTTTTGTGGCCTTTTTCCGCTGGACGAACTTGGCGCCCCGGCGTTCGGGCGGGTATTTTTGGGCGTAGCTGTGCCCGCGGCCTATGTTTGGCACACGGAGGCGCCTCGCAAAGTCTCACACCATTCCGAGTCCGGCGGACGATGTTGCCCAGCGCCAACCCCCAAGGCTATAGCCCACCCGTTTTTGTGGCCTTTTACCGCAGGACGAACTTAGCGCCCCAGCCTTCGGGCCGATACTTTTGGGCGCGGCTGTGCCATCGGCCGATTTTTGGCACACGGAGGTGCCTCGCAAAGTCTCGCGCCATTCCGAGTCCGGCGGACGAAGTTGGCTAGCCCGCCCCCCCAAGGCTATAGCCCACCCATTTTTGTGGCCTTTTTCCGCTGGACGAACTTGGCGCCCCGGCCTTCGGCAGGTATTTTTTGGAGCGGCTGTTCCCACTGCCTATTTTTGCCATACAGAGGCACCTCGCAAAGTCTCGCGCCATTCCGAGTCCGGCGGACGAAGTTGGCCAGCCCCACCCCCCAAGGGTATAGCCCACCCGTTTTTGTGGCCTTTTTCCGCTGGACGAACTTGGCGCCCCGGACTTCGGGCGGGTATTTTTGGGCGCGGCTGTGCCACGGCCTATTTTTGCCACACGGAGGCGCCTCGCAAAGTCTCGCGCTATTCCGAGTCCGGCGGACGAAGTTGGCCAGCCCCACCCCCCAAGGCTATATTCCACCCGTTTTTGCGGCCTTTTCCCGCTGGACGAACTTGGCGCCCCGGCCTTCGGCAGGTATTTTTGAGCGCGGCTGTGCCCGCGGCCTATTTTGCCATACGGAGGCGGCTCGCAAAGTCTCGCACCATTCCGAGTCCGGCGGACGAAGTTGGCCAGCCCGACCCCCCAAGGCTATATCCCACCCGTTTTTGTGGCCTTTTTCCGCTGGACGAACTTGGCGCCCCGGCCTTCGGCAGGTAATTTTTGGAGCAGCTGTGCCCGCTGCCTATTTTCGCCATACGGAGGCGCCTCGCAAAGTCTCGCGCCATTCCGAGTCCGGCGGACGAAGTTGGCCAGCCCCACCCGCCAAGGTTATCGTCCACCCGTTTTTGTGGCCTTTTTCCGCTGGACGAACTTGGCGCCCCAGCCTTCGGGCGGGTATTTTTTGGCATAGCTGTGCCCGCGGCCTATTTTTGGCACACGGAGGCACCTCGCAAAGTCTCGCGCCATTCTGAGTCCGGCGGACGAAGTTGGCCAGCCCCACCCCCCAAGTCTATAGCCTACCCGTTTTAGTGGCCTTTTTCCGCCGGAAGAACTTGGCGCCCCGGCCTTCGGGTGGGTATTTTTGGGTGTGGCTGTGCCCGCAGCCTATTTTTGGCACACGGAGGCGCCTCGTAAAGTCTCGCACCATTCCCAGTCAGGCGGACAAAGTTGGCCAGCCCCACTCCCCAAGGCTATAGCCCACCCGTTTTTGTGGCCTTTTTCCGCTGGACGAACTTGGCGCCCCGGCCTTCGGGTGGGTATTTTTGGGCGCGGCTGTGCCCGCGGCCTATTTTTGGCACACGGAGGTACCTAGCAAAGTCTCGCGCCATTCCAAGTCCGGCGGACGAACTCAGCCAGCCCCACCCCCCAAGGCTATAGCCCAACCGTTTTTGTGGCCTTTTTCCGCTGGCCGAACTTGGCGCCCCGGCTTTCGGGCGGGTATTTTTTTGCATAGCTGTGGCTGTGGCCTATTTTTGGCACACGGAGGCACCTCGCAAAGTCTCGCGCCATTCCGAGTCCGGCGGACGAAGTTGGCCAGCCCCACCCCCCAAGGCTATAGCCCACCCGTTTTTGTGGCCTTTTTCCGCTGGACGAACTTGGCGCCCCGGCCTTCGGGCGGGTATTTTTGGGCACGGCTGTTCCCGCGGCCTATTGTTGGCACACGGAGATGCCTCGCAAAATCTCGCGTCATCCCGAGCCCGGCGGACGAAGTGGGCCAGCCCCACCCCCCAAGGCTATAACCCACCCGTTTTTGTGGCCTTTTTCCGCTGGACGAACTTGGCGCCCCAGCCTTCGAGCGGGTATTTTTGTGCGCGGCTGTGCCCGCGGCCTATTTTTGGCACACGGACGTGCCTCGCAAAGTCTCGCACCATTCCGAGTCCGGCGGATGAAGTTGGCCAGCCCCACCCCCCAAGGCTATAGCCCACCTGTTTTTGTGGCCTTTTTCCGCTGGACGAACTTGGCGCCCCGGCCTTCGGGTTGATATTTTTGGGTGCGGCTGTGCCCTCGGCCTATTTTTGGCACACGGAGCCGCCTCGCAATGTCTCGCGCCATTCCCAGTCCGGCGGACGAAGTGGGCCAGCCCCACCCCCCAAGGCTATAGCCCACCCGTTTTTGTGGCCTTTTTCCGCTGGACGAGCTTGGCGCCCCGGCCTTCGGGTGGATATTTTTGGGCGCGGCTGTTCCATCGGCTGATTTTTGGTACACGGAGGCGCCTCGCAAAGTCTCGCGCCATTCCTAGTCCGGCGGACCAAGTTGGCCAGCCCGACCCCCCAAGGCTATAGCCCACCCGTTTTTGTGGCCTTTTTCCGCTGGACGAACTTGGCGCCCCGGCCTTCGGCAGGTATTTTTTGGAGCGGCTGTTCCCGCTGCCTATTTTTGCCATACAGAGGCACCTCGCAAAGTCTCGCGCCATTCCGAGTCCGGCGGACGAAGTTGGCCAGCCCCACCCCCCAAGGGTATAGCCCACCCGTTTTTGTGGCCTTTTTCCGCTGGACGAACTTGGCGCCCCGGACTTCGGGCGGGTATTTTTGGGCGCGGCTGTGCCACGGCCTATTTTTGCCACACGGAAGCGCCTCGCAAAGTCTCGCGCTATTCCGAGTCCGGCGGACGAAGTTGGCCAGCCCCACCCCCCAAGGCTATATTCCACCCGTTTTTGCGGCCTTTTCCCGCTGGACGAACTTGGCGCCCCGGCCTTCGGCAGGTATTTTTGGGCGCGGCTGTGCCCGCGGCCTATTTTGCCATATGGAGGTGGCTCGCAAAGTCTCGCGCCATTCCGAGTCCGGCGGACGAAGTTGGCCAGCCCGACCCCCCAAGGCTATAGCCCACCCGTTTTTGTGGCCTTTTTCCGCTGGACGAACTTGGCGCCCCGGCCTTTGGCAGGTATTTTTTGGAGTAGCTGTGCCCGCTGCCTATTTTCGCCATACGGAGGTGCCTCGCAAAGTCTCGCGCCATTCCGAGTCCGGCGGACGAAGTTGGCCAGCCCCACCCCCCAAGGTTATCGCCCACCCGTTTTTGTGGCCTTTTTTCGCTGGACGAACTTGGCGCCCCGGCCTTCGGGCGGGTATTTTTTGGCATAGCTGTGCCCGCGGCCTATTTTTGGCACACGGAGGCACCTCGCAAAGTCTCGCGCCATTCTGAGTCCGGCGGACGAAGTTGGCCAGCCCCACCCCCCAAGTCTATAGCCTACCCGTTTTAGTGGCCTTTTTCCGCCGGAAGAACTTGGCGCCCCGGCCTTCGGGCGGGTATTTTTGGGTGTGGCTGTGCACGCAGCCTATTTTTGGCACACGGAGGCGCCTCGTAAAGGCTCGCACCATTCCCAGTCAGGCGGACAAAGTTGGCCAGCCCCACCCCCCAAGGCTATAGCCCACCCGTTTTTGTGGCCTTTTTCCGCTGGACGAACTTGGCGCCCCGGCCTTCGGGTGGGTATTTTTGGGCGCGGCTGTGCCCGCGGCCTATTTTTGGCACACGGAGGTACCTTGCAAAGTCTCGCGCCATTCCAAGTCCGGCGGACGAACTCAGCCAGCCCCACCCCCCAAGGCTATAGCCCAACCGTTTTTGTGGCCTTTTTCCGCTGGACGAACTTGGCGCCCCAGCCTTCGAGCGGGTATTTTTGTGCGCGGCTGTGCCCGCGGCCTATTTTTGGCACACGGACGTGGCTCGCAAAGTCTCGCGCCATTCCGAGTCCGGCGGACGAAGTTGGCCAGCCCCACCCCCCAAGGCTATAGCGCACCTGTTTTTGTGGCCTTTTTCCGCTGTACGAACTTGGCGCACCAGCCTTCGGGCGGGAATTTTTGGCGCGGCTGTGCCCGCGGCCTATTTTTTGCACACGGAGGCACCTCACAAAGTCTATCCCCATTCCGAGTCCGGCGGACGAAGTTGGCCAGCCCCAACCCCCCAAGGCTATTGCCCACCCGTTTTTGTGGCCTTGTTCCGCTGGACGAACTTGGCGCCCCGGCCTTCGGGCGGGTATTTTTGGGCGCGGCTGTGCCCTCGGCCTATTTCTGGTACACGGACACACCTCGCAAAGTCTCGCGCCATTCCGAGTCCGGCGGACGAAGTCGGCCAGCCCCACCCCCCGATGCTATAGCCCAACCGTTTTTGTGGCCTTTTTCCGCTGGACGAACTTGGCGCCCCGGGCTTCAGGCAGGTATTTTTGGGCGCGGATGTGCCCGCGGCCTATTTTTGGCATACGGAGGCGCCTCGCAAACTCTCGCGCCATTACGAGTCCGGCGGACGAAGTTGGCCAGCCCCACCACCAAAGGCTATAGCCCACCCGTTTTTGTGGCCTTTTTCCGCTGGACGAACATGGCGCCCCGGGCTTCGGGCGGGTTTTTTTGGGTATGGCTTTGCCCGTGGCCTATTGTTGGCACACGGAGGCGACTCGCAAAGTCTAGCCCCATTACGAGTCCGGCGGACGAAGTTGGCCAGCCCCAACCCCCAAGGCTATAGCCCACCCGTTTTTGTGGCCTTTTTCCGCTGGACGAACTTGGCGCCCCGGCCTTCGGGAGGGTATTTTTGGACACGGCTGTGCCCGCGGCCTATTTTTGGCACACAGAGGCGCCTCGCAAAGTCTCGCGCCATTCCGAGTCCGGCGGACGAAGTTGGCCAGCCCCACCCCCCAAGGCTGTAGCCCACCCGTTTTTGTCTCCTTTTTCCGCTGGACGAACTTGGTGCCCCGGCCATCGGGCGGGTAATTTTGGGCGCGGCTGTGCCCGCCACCTATTTTTGGCACACAGAGGCGCCTCGTAAAGTCTCGCGCCATTCCTAGTCCAGCGGACGAAGTTGGCCAGCCCCACCACCCAAGGCTATAGCCCACCCGTTTTTGTGGCCTTTTTCCGCTGGACGAACTTGGCGCCCCGGCCTTCGGGAGGGTATTTTTGGACGCGGCCGTGCCCGCGGCCTATTTTTGGCACACGGAGGCGCCTCGAAAAGTCTCGCGCCATTCCGAATCCGGCGGACGAAGTTGGCCAGCCCCACCCCCCAAGGCTGTAGCCCACCCGTTTTTGTGGCCTTTTTCCGCTGGACGAACTTGGCGCCCCGGCCTTCGGGAGGGTATTTTTGGACGCGGCCGTGCCCGCGGCCTATTTTTGGCACACGGAGGCGCCTCGCAAACTCTCGCGCCATTACGAGTCCGGCGGACGAAGTTGGCCAGCCCCACCACCAAAGGCTATAGCCCACCCGTTTTTGTGGCCTTTTTCCGCTGGACGAACATGGCGCCCCGGGCTTCGGGCGGGTTTTTTTGGGTATGGCTTTGCCCGTGGCCTATTGTTGGCACACGGAGGCGACTCGCAAAGTCTAGCCCCATTACGAGTCCGGCGGACGAAGTTGGCCAGCCCCAACCCCCAAGGCTATAGCCCACCCGTTTTTGTGGCCTTTTTCCGCTGGACGAACTTGGCGCCCCGGCCTTCGGGAGGGTATTTTTGGACACGGCTGTGCCCGCGGCCTATTTTTGGCACACAGAGGCGCCTCGCAAAGTCTCGCGCCATTCCGAGTCCGGCGGACGAAGTTGGCCAGCCCCACCCCCCAAGGCTGTAGCCCACCCGTTTTTGTCTCCTTTTTCCGCTGGACGAACTTGGTGCCCCGGCCATCGGGCGGGTAATTTTGGGCGCGGCTGTGCCCGCCGCCTATTTTTGGCACACAGAGGCGCCTCGCAAAGTCTATCCCCATTCCGAGTCCGGCGGACGAAGTTGGCCAGCCCCACCCCCCAAGGCTATAGCCCACCCGTTTTTGTGGCCTTGTTCCGCTGGACGAACTTGGCGCCCCGGCCTTCGGGCGGGTATTTTTGGGCGCGGCTGTGCCCGCGGCCTATTTTTGGCACACGGAGGCACTTCGCAAAGTCTCGCGCCATTGGCAGTCCGGCGGACGAAGTTGGCCAGGCCCACCCCCCAAGGCTATAGCCCATCCGTTTTTTTAGCCTTTTTCCGCTGGACGAACTTGGCGCCCCGGCCTCCGGCCGGGTATTTTTGCGCGTGGCTGTGCCTGCAGCCTATTTTTGGCACACGGACGCGCCTCACAAAGTCTCGCGCCATTCCGAGTCCGGCGGATGAAGTTGGCCAGCCCCACCCACCAAGGCTATAGCCCACCCGTTTTTGTGGCCTTTTTCCGCTGGACGAACTTGGCGCCCCGGCCTTCGGGTGGGTATTTTTAGGCGCGGCTGTGCCCGCGGTCTATTTTTGGCACACAGACACACCTCGCAAAGTCTCGTGCCATTCCGAGTCCGGCAGACGAAGTTGGCCAGCCCAATCCCCCCAAGGCTATAGCCCAACCGTTTTTGGGGCCTTTTTCCGCTGTACGAACTTGGCGCACCGGCCTTCGGGCGGGAATTTTTGGCGCGGCTGTGCCCGCGGCCTATTTTTGGCACACGGAGGCGCCTTGCAAAGTCTATCCCCATTCCGAGTCCGACGGACGAAGTTGGCCAGCCCCACCCCCCAAGGCTGTAGCCCACCTGTTTTTGTGGCCTTGTTCCGCTGGACGAACTTGGCGCCCCGGCCTTCGGGCGGGTATTTTTGGGCGCGGCTGTGCCCGCGGCCTATTTTTGGCACACAGAGGCGCCTCGCAAAGTCTATCCCCATTCCGAGTCCGACGGACGAAGTTGGCCAGCCCCACCCCCCAAGGCTGTAGCCCACCTGTTTTTGTGGCCTTGTTCCGCTGGACGAACTTGGCGCCCCGGCCTTCGGGCGGGTATTTTTGGGCGCGGCTGTGCCCGCGGCCTATTTTTGGCACACAGAGGCGCCTCGCAAAGTCTCGCGCCATTCCGAGTCCGGCGGACGAAGTTGGCCAGTCCCATCCCCCCAAGGCTATAGCCCACCCGTTTTTGTGGCCTTTTTCCGCTGGACGAACTTGGCGCCCCGGCCTTCGGGCGGGTATTTTTGGGCGCGGCTGTGCCTGCGGCCTATTTTTGGCACACGGAGGAGCCTCGCAAAGTCTCGCGCCATTCCGAGTCCGGCGGACGAAGTGGGCCAGCCTCACCCCCCAAGGCTATAGCCCACCCGTTTTTGTGGCCTTTTTCCGCTGGACGAACTTGGCGCACCGGCCTTCGGGTGGGTATTTTTGGGTGCGGCTGTACCCGCGGTCTATTTTTGGCACACGGACACACCTCGCAAAGTCTCGTGCCATTCCGAGTCCGGCAGACGAAGTTGGCCAGCCCAATCCCCCCAAGGCTATAGCCCAACCGTTTTTGTGGCATTTTTCCGCTGTACGAACTTGGCGCACCGGCCTTCGGGCGGGAATTTTTGGTGCGGCTGTGCCCGCGGCCTATTTTTGGCACACGGAGGCACCTCGCAAAGTCTATCCCCATTCCGAGTCCGGCGGACGAAGTTGGCCAGCCCCACCCCCCAAGGCTGTAGCCCACCCGTTTTTGTGGCCTTGTTCCGCTGGACGAACTTGGCGCCCCGGCCTTCGGGCGGGCATTTTTGGGCGCGGCTGTGCCCGCGGCCTATTTTCGGGACACGGAGGTGCCTCGCAAAGTCTCACGCCATTCCGAGTCCGACGGACGAAGTTGGCCAGCCCCACCCCGCAAGGCTATAGCCCACCCGTTTTTGTCGCCTTTTTCCGCCGGACGAACTTGGCGCCCCGGCCATCGGGTGGTTATTTTTGGGCGCGGCTGTGTCCGTGGCCTATTTTTTTCACACGGAGGCGCCTTGTAAAGTCTCGCGCCATTCCGAGTCCGGCGGACGAAGTTGGCCAGCCCCACCCCCCAAGGCTATAGCCCACCCGTTTTTGTGGCCTTTTTCCGCCGGACGAACTTGGCGCCTCGGCCGTCGGGCGGTTATTTTTGGGCGCGGCTGTGCCCGTGGGCTATTTTTGGCATACGGAGGCCCCTCGCAAAGTCTCGCGCCATTCCGAGTCCGGCGGACGAACTGGGCCAGCCCCACTCCCCAAGGCTATAGCCCACCCGTTTTTGTGGCCTTTTTCCGCCGGACGAACTTGGCGCCCCGGCCATCGGGTGGTTATTTTTGGGCGCGGCTGTGTCCGTGGCCTATTTTTTTCACACGGAGGCGCCTCGTAAAGTCTCGCGCCATTCCGAGTCCGGCGGACGAAGTTGGCCAGCCCCACCCCCCAAGGCTATAGCCCACCCATTTTTGTGGCCTTTTTCCGCTGGACGAACTTGGCGCCCCGGCCTTCGGGCGGGAATTTTTGGGCGCGGCTGTGCCCGCGGCCTATTTTTGGTTCATGGAGGCGCCTTGCAAAGTCTCGCGCCATTCCCAGTCCGGCGGACTAAGTTCGCCGGCCCCACCCCCCAAGGCTATAGCCCACCCGGGTTTGTGGCCATTTTACGCGGGACGATCTTGGCGCCACTTCCTTCGGGCGGGTATTTTTGGTCTGCGGCTGTGCCCGCGGCCTATTTTTGGCGCACAGAGGCGCCTCGCAAAGTCTCGAGCCATTCCGAGTCCGGCGGACGAAGTCGGCCAGCCCCACCCCCCAAGGCTATAGCCCACCCGTTTTTGTGGCCTTTTTCCGCTGGACGATCTTGGCGCCACTTCCTTCAGGCGGGTATTTTTGGGTGCGGCTGTGCCCGCGGCCTATTTTTGGCACACAGAGGCGCCTCGCAAAGTCTCGAGCCATTCCGAGTCCGGCGGACGAAGTCGGCCAGCCCCACCCCCCAAGGCTATAGCCCACCCGTTTTTGTGGCCTTTTTCCGCTGGACGAACTTGGCGCCCCGGCCTTCGGGCGGGCATTTTTGGGCGCGGCTGTGCCCGCGGCCTATTTTCGGGACACGGAGGTGCCTCGCAAAATCTCGCGCCATTCCGAGTCCGACGGACGAAGTTGGCCAGCCCCACCCCGCAAGGCTATAGCCCACCCGTTTTTGTCGCCTTTTTCCGCTGGACGAACTTGGCGTCCCGGACTTCGGACGGGCATTTTTGGGCGCGGCTGTGTCCGTGGCCTATTTTTTTCACACGGAGGCGCCTCGTAAAGTCTCGCGCCATTCCGAGTCCGGCGGACGAAGTTGGCCAGCCCCACCCCCCAAGGCTATAGCCCACCCGTTTTTGTGGCCTTTTTCCGCTGGACGAACTTGGCGCCCCGGCCTTCGGGCGGGAATTTTTGGGCGCGGCTGTGCCCGCGGCCTATTTTTGGTTCATGGAGGCGCCTCGCAAAGTCTCGCGCCATTCCCAGTCCGGCGGACTAAGTTCGCCGGCCCCACCCCCCAAGGCTATAGCCCACCCGTTTTTGTGGCCTTTTTCCGCTGGACGATCTTGGCGCCACTTCCTTCGGGCGGGTATTTTTGGGTGCGGCTGTGCCCGCGGCCTATTTTTGGCACACAGAGGCACCTCGCAAAGTCTCGAGCCATTCCGAGTCCGGCGGACGAAGTCGGCCAGCCCCACCCCCCAAGGCTATAGCCCACCCGTTTTTGTGGCCTTTTTCCGCTGGACGATCTTGGCGCCACTGCCTTCGGGCGGGTATTTTTGGGTGCGGCTGTGCCCGCGGCCTATTTTTGGCACACAGAGGCGCCTCACAAAGTCTCGAGCCATTCCGAGTCCGGCGGACGAAGTGGGCCAGCCCCACCCCCCAAGTCTATAGCTCACCCGTTTTTGTGGCCTTTTTCCACTGGACGAACTTGGCGCCCCGGCCTTCAGACGGTTATTTTTGGGCGCGGCTGTGCCCGCGACCTATTTTTGGCACACGGAGATGCCTCACAATGTCTCGCGCCATTCCGAGTCCGGCGGACGAAGTGGGCCAGCCCCACCCCCCAAGGCTATAGCCCACCCGTTTTTGTGGCCTTTTACCGCTGGACGAACTTGGCGCCCCGGCCTTCGGGCGAGTATTTTTGGACGTAGCTGTGCCCGCGGCCTATTTTTGGCACACGGAGGCGCCTCGCAAAGTCTCGCGCCATTCTGAGTCCGGCGGACGAAGTTGGCCAGCCCCACCCCCCAAGGCTATAGCCCACCCGTTTTTGTGGCCTTTTTCCGCTGGACGAACTTGGCGCCCCGGCCTTCGGACGGGTTTTTTTGGGCGCGGCTGTGCCCGCGACCTATTTTTGGCACACGGAGACGCCTCGTAATGCCTCGCGCCATTCCGAGTCCGGCGGACGAAGTCGGCCAGCCCCACCGCCGAAGGCTATATCCCACCCGTTTTTGTGGCCTTTTACCGCTGGACGAACTTGGCGCCCCGGCCTTCGGGCGGGTATTTTTGGGAGCGGCTGTGTCCGCGGCCTATTTTTGGCACACGGAGGTGCCTTGCAAAATCTCGCGCCATTCCGAGTCCGGCGGACGAAGTTGGCCAGCCCCACCCCCCAAGGCTATAGCCCACCCGTTTTTGTGGCCTTTTTCCGCTGGACGAACTTGGCGTCCCGGCCTTCGGATGGATATTTTTGGGCGCGGCTGTGCCCGCGGCCTATTTTTGGAACACGGAGGCACCTCCCAAAGTCTCGCGCCATTCCGAGTCCGGCGGACTAAGTTGGCCAGCCCCACCCCCCAAGGCTATAGCCCACCCGTTTTTGTGGCCTTTTTCCGCTGGACGAACTTGGCGCCCCGGCGTTCGGGCGGTTATTTTTGGGCGCGGCTGTGCCCGGGGCCTATTTTTGGCACACGGAGGCCGCTCGCAAAGTCTCGCGGCATTCCGAGTCCAGCGGACGAAGTTGGCCAGCCCCACCCCCCAAGGCTATAGCCCACCCGTTTTTGTGGCCTTTTTCCGCTGGACGAACTTGGCGCCCCGGCGTTCGGGCGGTTATTTTTGGGCGCGGCTGTGGCCAGGGCCTAATTTTGGCGCACGGAGGCCGCTCGCAAAGTCTCGCGCCATTCCGAGTGCGGTGGACGAAATTGGCCAGCCCCACCCCCCAAGGCGGTAGCCCACCCGTTTTTGTGGCCTTTTTCCGCTGGACGAACTTGGCTCCCCGGCCTTCGGTCGGTTATTTTTGGGCGCGGCTGTGCCCGGGGACTATTTTCAGCACACGGAGGCTGCTCGCAAAGTCTCGCTCCATTCCAAGTCCGGCGGACGAAGTTGGCCAGCCCCACCCCCCAAGGCTATAGCCCACCCGTTTTTGTGGCCTTTTTCCGCTGGACGAACTTGGCGCCCCGGCCATCGGTCGGTTATTTTTGGGTGCGGCTGTGCCCGGGGCCTATTTTTGGCACACGGAGGCTGCTCGCAAAGTCTCGCGCCATTCCGAGTCCGGCGGACGAAGTGGGCCAGCCCCACCCCCCAAGGCTATAGCTCACCCGTTTTTGTGGCCTATTTCCGCTGGACGAACTTGGTGCCCCGGCCTTCGGGCGGTTATTTTTGGGCGCGGCTGTGCCCGGGGCCTATTTTTGGCAAACGGAGACTGCTCACAAAGTCTCGCACCATTCCGAGTCCGGCGGACGGAGTTGGCCAGCCCCACCCCCCAAGGCTATAGCCCACCCGTTTTTGTCTCCTTTTTCCGCTGGACGAACTTGGCGCCCCGGTCTTCGGGCGGTTATTTTTGGGCGCGGCTGTGCCCGGGGCCTATTTTTGGCACACGGAGGCTGCTCGCAAAGTCTCGTGCCATTCCGAGTCCAGCGGACGAAGTTGGCCAGCCCCTCCCCCCAAGGCTATAGCCCACCCGTTTTTTGGCCGTTTTTCCGCTGGGGGGTTTGGGCGCAACCACCTTCGGGGAGTTATTTTTGGGTGCGGCTGTGCCTGCGGCCTATTTTTTGCACGCGGAGGCCACTCGCAAAGTCTCGCCCCATTCCAAGTCCGGCGGAAGAAGTTGGCCAGCCCCTCCCCCCAAGGCTATAGCCCGCCCGTTTTTTGGCCATTTTTCCGCTGGACGAACTTGGCGCCCCGGCCTTCGGGCAGTTATTTTTGGGCGCGGCTGTGACCGCGGCCTATTTTTTGCACGCGGAGGCCGCTCGCAAAGTCTCGTCCCATTCCAAGTCCGGCGGAAGAAGTTGGCCAGCCCCTCCCCCCAAGGCTATAGCCCGCCCGTTTTTTGGCCATTTTTCCGCTGGATGAACTTGGCGCCCCGGCCTTCGGGCGGTTATTTTTGGGCGCGGCTGTGCCCGCGGCCTATTTTTGGCACGCGGAGGCCACTCGCAAAGTCTCGCCCCATTCCGACTCCGGCGGACGAAGTTGGCCAGCCCCTCCCCCCAAGGCTATAGCCCACCCGTTTTTTGGCCATTTTTCCGCTGGGGGGTTTGGGCGCGCCGACCTTCGGGTGGTTATTTTTGGGCGCGGCTGTGCACATGGCCTATTTTTGGCACGCAGAGGCTGCTCGCAAAGTCTTGCCCCATTCCGAGTCCGGCGGACAAAGTTGGCCAAGCCCCTCCCCCCAAGGCTATAGCCCACCCGTTTTTTCGCCATTTTTCCGCTGGGGGGTTTGGGCGCGCCGACCTTCGGGTGGTTATTTTTGGGCGCGGCTGTGCCCGTGGCCTATTTTTGGCAAACGGAGACTGCTCACAAAGTCTCGCACCATTCCGAGTCCGGCGGACGGAGTTGGCCAGCCCCACCCCCCAAGGCTATAGCCCACCCGTTTTTGTCTCCTTTTTCCGCTGGACGAACTTGGCGCCCCGGTCTTCGGGCGGTTATTTTTGGGCGCGGCTGTGCCCGGGGCCTATTTTTGGCACACGGAGGCTGCTCGCAAAGTCTCGTGCCATTCCGAGTCCAGCGGACGAAGTTGGCCAGCCCCTCCCCCCAAGGCTATAGCCCACCCGTTTTTTGGCCGTTTTTCCGCTGGGGGGTTTGGGCGCAACCACCTTCGGGGAGTTATTTTTGGGTGCGGCTGTGCCTGCGGCCTATTTTTTGCACGCGGAGGCCACTCGCAAAGTCTCGCCCCATTCCAAGTCCGGCGGAAGAAGTTGGCCAGCCCCTCCCCCCAAGGCTATAGCCCGCCCGTTTTTTGGCCATTTTTCCGCTGGATGAACTTGGCGCCCCGGCCTTCGGGCGGTTATTTTTTGGCGCGGCTGTGCCCGCGGCCTATTTTTGGCACGCGGAGGCCACTCGCAAAGTCTCGCCCCATTCCGACTCCGGCGGACGAAGTTGGCCAGCCCCTCCCCCCAAGGCTATAGCCCACCCGTTTTTTGGCCATTTTTCCGCTGGGGGGTTTGGGCGCGCCGACCTTCGGGTGGTTATTTTTGGGCGCGGCTGTGCACGTGGCCTATTTTTGGCACGCAGAGGCTGCTCGCAAAGTCTTGCCCCATTCCGAGTCCGGCGGACAAAGTTGGCCAAGCCCCTCCCCCCAAGGCTATAGCCCACCCGTTTTTTCGCCATTTTTCCGCTGGGGGGTTTGGGCGCGCCGACCTTCGGGTGGTTATTTTTGGGCGCGGCTGTGCCCGTGGCCTATTTTTGGCATGCGGAGCCTGCTCGCAAAGTCTCGCCCCATTCCGAGTCCGGCGGACGAAGTTGGCCAAGCCCCTCCCCCCAAGGCTATAGCCCACCCGTTTTTTCGCCATTTTTCCGCTGGACGAACTTGGCGCCCCGGCCTTCGGGCGGTTATTTTTGGGCGTGGCTGTGCCCGCGGCCTATTTTTGGCACGCGGAGGCCACTCACAAAGTCTCGCCCCATTCCGAGGCCGGCGGACGAAGTGGGCCAGCCCCTCCCCCCAAGGCTATAGCCCACCTGTTTTTTGGCCATTTTTCCGCTGGGGGGTTTGGGCGCAACCATCTTCGGGGAGTTATTTTTGGGCGCGGCTGTCCCCGCGGCCTATTTTTGGTAAGTGTAGGCCGCTCGAAAGTCTCACCCCATTCCGAGTCCGGCGGACGATGTTGGCCAGCCCCTCCCCCCAAGGCTATAGCCCACCCATTTTTTTGCCATTTTCCGCTGGGGGGTTTGGGCGCAACCACCTTCGGGGAGTTATTTTTGGGTGCGGCTGTGTCCGCGGCCTATTTGTTACACGCGGAGGCCGCTCGCAAAGTCTCGCCCCATTCCAAGTCCGGCGGAAGAAGTTGGCCAGCTCCTCCCCCCAAGGCTATAGCCCGCCCGTTTTTTGGCCATTTTTCCGCTGGACGAACTTGGCGCCCCGGCCTTCGGGCGGTTATTTTTGGGCGCGGCTGTTCCCCTGGCCTATTTTTGGCACGCGGAGGCCACTCGCAATGTCTCGCCCCATTCCGACTCCGGCGGACGAAGTTGGCCAGCCCCTCCCCCCAAGGCTATAGCCCACCCGTTTTTTGGCCATTTTTCCGCTGGGGGGTTTGGACGCGCCGACCTTCGGGGGGTTATTTTTGGGCGCGGCTGTGCCCGTGGCCTATTTTTGGCATGCGGAGCCTGCTCGCAAAGTCTCGCCGCATTCCGAGTCCGGCGGACGAAGTTGGCCAAGCCCCTCCCCCCAAGGCTATAGCCCACCCGTTTTTTCGCCATTTTTCCGCTGGACGAACTTGGCGCCCCGGCCTTCGGGCAGTTATTTTTGGGCGCGGCTGTGCCCGCGGCCTATTTTTAGCACGCGGAGGCCACTCACAAAGTCTCGCCCCATTCCGAGGCCGGCGGACGAAGTGGGCCAGCCCCTCCCCTCAAGGCTATAGCCCACCCGTTTTTTGGCCATTTTTCCGCTGGGGGGTTTGGGCGCAACCACCTTCGGGGAGTTATTTTTGGGCGCGGCTGTGCTCGCGGCCTATTTTTGGCACGCGGAGGCCACTCGTAAAGTCTCGCCCCATTCCGACTCCGGCGGACGAAGTTGGCCAGCCCCTCCCCCCAAGGCTATAGCCCACCCGTTTTTTGGCCATTTTTCCGCTGGATGAATTTGGCGCCCCGGCCTTCGAGGGGTTATTTTTGGGCGCGGCACTGTCCGCGGCCTATTTTTGGCATGCGGAGGCCGTTCGCAAAGTCTCGCCCCATTCTGAGTCCGGCGGATGAAGTTGGCCAGGCCCTCCCCCCAAGGCTATAGCCCACCCGTTTTTTGGCCATTTTTCCGCTAGACGAACTTGGCGCCCCGGCCTTCGGGCGGTTATTTTTGGCGCGGCTGTGCCTGAAGCCTATTTTTGGCACGCAGATGCCGCTCGCAAAGTCTCACCCCATTCCGAGCCCGGCGGACGAAGTGGGCCAGCCCCTCCCCCCAAGGCTATAGCCCACCCATTTTTTGGCCATTTTTCCGCTGGGGGAATTGAACGCAACCACCTTCGGGGAGTTATTTTTGGGCGCGGCTGTCCCTGTGTCCTATTTTTGGCACGCGGAGGCCGCTCGCAAAGTCTCGCACCATTCTGAGTCCGGCGAACGAAGTTGGCCAGCCCCTCCCCCCAAGGCTATAGTCCACCCGTTTTTTGGCCATTTTTCCGCTCGACGAACTTGTCACCCTGGCCTTCGGCTGGTTATTTTTGGGCGCGGCTGTGTACGTGGCCTATTTTTGGCACGCGGAAGCCGCTCGCAAAGTCTCCCCCCATTCCGAGGCCGGTGGACGAAGTGGGCCAGCCCCTCCCCCTAAGGCTATAGCCCACCCGTTTTTTGGCCATTTTTCCGCTGGGGGGTTTGGGCGCAACCACCTTCGGGGAGTTATTTTTGGGTGCGGCTGTGCTCGCGGCCTATTTTTGGCACGCAGAGGCCGCTCGCAAAGTCTCGCCCCATTCCGACTCCGGCGGACGAAGTTGGCCAGCCCCTCCCCCCAAGGCTATAGCCCACCCGTTTTTTGGCCATTTTTCCGCTGGACGAACTTGGCGCCCCGGCCTTCGAGGGGTTATTTTTGGGTGCGGCTCTGCCCGCGGCCTATTTTTGGCATGCGGAGGCCGTTCGCAAAGTCTCGCCCAATTCCGAGTCCGGCGGATGAAGTTGGCCAGCCCTTCCCCCAAGGCTATAGCCCACCCGTTTTTTGGCCATTTTTCCGCTGGGGGGTTTGGAGCAACGACCTTCGGGGGAGTATTTTTGGCACGCGGAGCCACTCGCAAAGTCTCGCCCCATTCCGAGTCCGGCGGACGAAGTTGGCCAGCCCCTCCCCCCAAGGCTATAGCCCACCGGTTTTTTGGCCATTTTTCCGCTGGACGAACTTGGCGCCCCAGCCTTCGGGTGGTTTTTTTGGGCGCAGCTGTACCCGCGGCCTATTTTTGGCACGCAGAGGCCGCTCACAAAGTCTCGCCCCATTCCGAGTCCGGCGGACGAAGTTGGCCAGCCCCTCCCCCCAAGGCTATCGCCCACCCGTTTTTTGGCCATTTTTCCACTGGACGAACTTGGCGCCCCGGCCTTCGGGCAGTTATTTTCGGGCGCGGCTGTGCCCATGGCCTATTTTTGGCACGCGGAGGCCGTTCGCAATGTCTCGCCCCATTCCGAGTCCGGCGGAGGAAGTTGGCCAGCCCCTCCCCCCAAGGCTGTAGCCCACCCGTTTTCTGGCCATTTTTCCGCTGGGGGGTTTGGGCGCGCCGACCTTTGGGGGGTTATTTTTGGGCGCGGCTGTGCCTGCGGCCTATTTTTGGCGTGCAGAGGCCGTTCATAAAGTCTCGCCCCATTCCGAATCCGGCGGACGAAGTTGGCCAGCCCCTACCCCAAGGCTATAGCCCACCCGTTTTTTGGCCATTTTTCCGCTGGACGAACTTGGCGCCCCGGCCTTCGGGGGGTTATTTTTGGGCGCGGCTGTGGCTGTGGCCTATTTTTGGCACGCGGAGGTTGCTCACAAAGTCTCGCCCCATTCCGAGTCCGGCGGACGAAGTTGGCCAGCCCCTCCCCCCAAGGCCATAGCCCACCCGTTTTTTGGCCATTTTTCCGCTGGACGAACATGGCGCCCCGGACTTCGGGCGAATATTTTTGGGCGTGGCTGTGCCCGCGGCCTCTTTTTGGCACAAGGAGGCCGGTCGCAATGTCTCGCCCCATTCCGAGTCCGGCGGACGATGTTGGCCAGCCCCTCCTCCCAAGGCTATAGCCCACCCGTTTTTTGGCCATTTTTCCGCTGGGGTGTTTGGGTGCAACGACCTTCGGGGGGTTATTTTTGGGCGCAGCTATGCCCGCGGCCTATTTTTGGCACGCAGAGGCCGCTCGCAAAGTCTCGTCCCATTCCGAGTCCGGCGGACGAAGTTGGCCAACCCATCCCCCCAAGGCTATAGCCCACCCATTTTTTGGCCATTTTTCCGCTGGACGAACATGGCGCCCCGGACTTCGGTTGATTATTTTTGGGCGCGGCTGTGCCCGCGGCCTCTTTTTGGCACAAGAAGGCCGTTCGCAATGTCTCGCCCCATTCCGAGTCCGGCGGACGAAGTTGGCCAGCCCCTCCCCCCAAGGCTATAGCCCACCCGTTTTTTGGCCATTTTTCCACTGGACGAACTTGGCGCCCCGGCCTTCGGGCAGTTATTTTTGGACGCGGCTGTGCCCGCGGCCTATTTTTGGCACGCGGAGTCGGCTCGTAAAGTCTCACCCCATTCCGAGTCCGGCGGACGAAGTTGGCCAGCCCCTCCCCCCAAGGCTATAGCCCACCCGTTTTTTGGCCATTTTTCCGCTGGGGGGTTCGGTCGCGCCGACCTTCGGGCGGTTATTTTTGGGCGCGGCTGTGCCCGTGGCCTATTTTTGGCACGCGGAGGCCGCTCGCAAAGTCACGCCCCATTCCGAGTCCAGCGGATGAAGTTGGCCAGCCCCTCCGCCCAAGGCTATAGCCCACCCTATTTTTGGCCATTTTTCCATTGGACGAACTTGGCGCCCCGTCCTTCGGGCAGTTATTTTTGGTCGCGGCTGTGCCCGCGGCCTAGTTTTAGCATGTGGAGGCCGCTCACAAAGTCTCGCCCCATTCTGAGTCCGGCGGACGAAGTCGGCCAGCCCCTCCCCCCAAGGCTATAGCACACCCGATTTTTGGCCATTTTTCCGCTGGACGAACTTGGCGCCCCGGCCTTCGCGCTGTTATTTTTGGGGTGGCTGTGCCTGCGGCCTATTTTTGGCACGCAGAAGCCGCTCGCAAAGTCTCGCCCCATTCCGAGTCCGGCGGACGAAGTTGGCCAGCCCCTCTCCCCAAGGCTATAGCCCACCCGTTTTTTGGCCATTTTTCCGCTGGGGGGTTCGGTCGCGCCGACCTTCGGGCGGTTATTTTTGGGCGCGGCTGTGTCCGTGGCCTATTTTTGGCACGCGGAGGCCGCTCGCAAAGTCACGCCCCATTCCGAGTCCGGCGGATGAAGTTGGCCAGCCCCTCCGCCCAAGGCTATAGCCCACCCTATTTTTGGCCATTTTTCCATTGGACGAACTTGGCGCCCCATCCTTCCGGCAGTTATTTTTGGTCGCGGCTGTGCCCGCGGCCTAGTTTTAGCATGTGGAGGCCGCTCACAAAGTCTCGCCCCATTCTGAGTCCGGCGGACGAAGTCGGCCATCCCCTCCCCCCAAGGCTATAGCACACCCGATTTTTGGCCATTTTTCCGCTGGACGAACTTGGCGCCCCGGCCTTCGCGCTGTTATTTTTGGGGTGGCTGTGCCTGCAGCCTATTTTTGGCACGCAGAAGCCGCTCGCAAAGTCTCGCCCCATTCCGAGTCCGGCGGACGAAGTTGGCCAGCCCCTCTCCCCAAGGCTATAGCCCACCCGTTTTTTGGCCATTTTTCCGCTGGGGGGTTCGGTCGCGCCGACCTTCGGGCGGTTATTTTTGGGCGCGGCTGTGTCCGTGTCCTATTTTTGGCACGCGGAGGCCGCTCGCAAAGTCACGCCCCATTCCGAGTCCGGCGGATGAAGTTGGCCAGCCCCTCCGCCCAAGGCTATAGCCCACCCTATTTTTGGCCATTTTTCCATTGGACGAACTTGGCGCCCCGTCCTTCAGGCAGTTATTTTTGGTCGTGGCTGTGCCCGCGGCCTAGTTTTAGCATGTGGAGGCCGCTCACAAAGTCTTGCCCCATTCTGAGTCCGGCGGACGAAGTCGGCCATCCCCTCCCCCCAAGGCTATAGCACACCCGATTTTTGGCCATTTTTCCGCTGGACGAACTTGGCGCCCCGGCCTTCGCGCTGTTATTTTTGGGGTGGCTGTGCCCGCGGCCTATTTTTGGCACGCAGAAGCCGCTCGCAAAGTCTCGCCCCATTCCGAGTCCGGCGGACGAAGTTGGCCAGCCCCTCCCCCCAAGGCTATAGCCCACCCGTTTTTTGGCCATTTTTCCGCTGGACGAACTTGGCGCCCCGGCCTTCGGGCAGTTATTTTTGGGGGCGGCTGTGCCCGCGGCCTATTTTTGGCACGCGGAGTCCGCTCGCAAAGTCTTACCCCATTCCGAGTCCGGCGGACGAAGTTGGCCAGCCCCTCCGCCCAAGGCTATAGCCCACCCGTTTTTTGGCCATTTTTCCGCTGGGGGGTTCGGTCGCGCCGACCTTCGGGCGGTTATTTTTGGACGCGGCTGTGCCCGTGGCCTATTTTTGGCACACGGAGGCCGCTCGCAAACTCTCGCCCCATTCCGAGACCGGCGGACGAAGTTGGCCAGCCCCTCCCCCCAAGGCTATAGCCCACCCATTTTTGTGGCCTTTTTCCGCTGGACGAAGTTGGCGCCCCGGTCTTCGGGCGGTTATTTTTGGGCGCGGATGTGCCCGGGGCCTATTTTTGGCACACGGAGGCCGCTCGCAAAGTCTCGCGCCATTCCGAGTCCGGCGGACGAAGTTGGCCAGCCCCACCCCCCAAGGCTATAGCCCACCCATTTTTGTGGCCTTTTTCCGCTGGACGAACTTGGCGCCCCGGCCTTCGGTGGTTATTTTTGGGCGCGGCTGTGCCCGCGGCCTATTTTTGGCACACAGAGACCGCTCGCAAAGTCTCGCGCCATCCCGAGTCCGGTGGACGAAGTTGGCCAGCCCCACCCCCCAAGGCTATAGCCCACCCGTTTTTGTGGCCTTTTTCTGCTGGACGAATTTGGCGCCCCGGTCTTCAGGCGGTCATTTTTGGGCGCGGCTGTGCCCGGGGCCTATTTTTGGCACACGGAGGCCGCTCGCAAAGTCTCGCGCCATTCCGAGTCCGGCGGACAAAGTTGGCCAGCCCCACCCCCAAAGGGTATAGCCCACCCGTTTTTGTGGCCTTCTTCCGCTGGACGAACTTGGCGCCCCGACCTTCAGGAGGTTATTTTTGGGCGCGGCTGTGCCCGCGGCCTATTTTTGGCACACAGAGACCGCTCGCAAAGTCTCGCGCCATTCCGAGTCCGGCGGACGAAGTTGGCCAGCCCCACCCCCCAAGGTTATATCCCACCCGTTTTTGTGGCCTTTTACCGCTGGACGAACTTGGCGCCCCGGCCTTCGGGCGGGTATTTTTGGGAGCGGCTGTGTCCGCGGCCTATTTTTGGCACACGGAGGTGCCTTGCAAAATCTCGCGCCATTCCGAGTCCGGCGGACGAAGTTGGCCAGCCCCACCCCCCAAGGCTATAGCCCACCCGTTTTTGTGGCCTTTTTCCGCTGGACGAAGTTGGCGCCCCGGCCTTCGGGCGGTTATTTTTGGGCGCGGCTGTGCCCGGGGCTTATTTTTGGCACACGGAGGCCGCTCGCAAAGTCTCGCGCCATTCCGAGTCCGGCGGACGAAGTTGGCCAGCCCCACCCCCCAAGGTTATAGCCCACCCGTTTTTGTGGCCTTTTTCAGCTTGACGAAGTTGGCGCCCCGGCCTTCGGGTGGTTATTTTTAACCGCGGCTGCGCCCGGGGCCTATTTTTGGCACACGATGGCCGCTCGCAAAGTCTCGCGCCATTCCGAGTCCGGCGGATTTGCTTGGCCCCACTTTAAGGCTAGAGCCCACCCGTTTTTGTGGCCTTTTTGCGCTGGAGGAAATGGGCGCGCCGGCCTTCGGGCGGTTATTTTTGGGCGCGGCTGTGCCCGTGGCCTATTTTTGGCATGCGGAGGCCGCTCGCAAACTCTCGCCCCATTCCGAGACCGGCGGACGAAGTTGGCCAGCCCCTCCCCCCAAGGCTATAACCCACCCGTTTTTGTGGCCTTTTTCCGCTGGACGAACTTGGCGCCCCGGCCTTCGGGCGGTTATTTTTGGGCGCGGCTGTGCACGGGGCCTATTTTTGGCACACGGAGGCCGCTCGCAAAGTCTCGTGCCATTCCGAGTCTGGCGGACGAAGTTGGCCAGCCCCACCCCCAAAGGGTATAGCCCACCCGTTTTTGTGGCCTTCTTCCGCTAGACGAACTTGGCGCACCGGCCTTCAGGCTGTTATTTTTGGTCGCGGCTGTGCCCAGGGCCTATTTTTGGCACACGGAGGCCGCTCGCAAAGTCTCGCGCCATTCCGAGTCCGGCGGACGAAGTGGGCCAGCCCCACACCCCAAGGCTATAGCCCACCCGTTTTTGTAGCCTTTTTCCGCTGGATGAACTTGGCGCCCCGGCCTTCGGGGGGTTATTTTTGGGTGCGGCTGTGCCCGGGGCCTATTTTTGGCACACGGAGGCTGCTCGCAATGTCTCGCTCCATTCCGAGTCCGGCGGACGAAGTTGGCCAGCCCTACCCCCCAAGGCTATATCCCACCCGTTTTTGTGGCCTTTTTGCGCTGGAGGAACTTGGCGCCCCGGCCTTCGGGAGGTTATTTTTGGGCGCGGCTGTGCCCGAGGCCTCTTTGTGGCACACGAAGGCCGCTCGCAAAGTCTCGCGCCATTCCGAGTCCGGCGGACGAAGTAGGCCAGCCCCACCCCCCAAGGCTATAACCCACCCGTTTTTGTGGCCTTTTTCCGCTGGACGAACTTGGCGCCCCGGCCTTCGGGCGGTTATTTTTGGGCGCGGCTGTGCCCGGGGCCTATTTTTGGCACACGGAGGCCGCTCGCAAAGTCTCGCGCCATTCCGAGTCCGGCGGACGAAGTAGGCCAGCCCCACCCCCCAAGGCTACAGCCCACCCGTTTTTGTGGCCTTTTTCCGCTGGACGAACTTGGCGCCGCGGCCTTTGGGACGGTATTTTTGGGCGCGGCTTTGTCCGAGGCCTATTTTTGGCACACGTAGGCCGCTCGCAAAGTCTCGCGCCATTCCGAGTCCGGCGGACGAAGTGGGCCAGCCCCACCCCCCAAGGCTATACCCCACCCGTTTTTGTGGCCTTTTTCCACTGGACGAACTTGGCGCCCCGGCCTTCGGGTGGTTATTTTTGGGTGCGGCTGTTCCCGGGGTCTATTTTTCGCACACGGAGGCTGCTCGCAAAGTCTCGCTCCATTCCGAGTCCGGCGGACGAAGTTGGCCAGCCCTAACCCCCAAGGCTATATCCCACCCGTTTTTGTGGCCTTTTTGCGCTGGAGGAACTTGGCGCCGCGGCCTTCGGGAGGGTATTTTTGGGCGCGGCTGTGCCCGCGGCCTATTTTTGGCACACGGAGGCGCCTCGTAAAGTCTCGCGCCATTCCGAGTCCGGCGGACGAAGTTGGCCAGCCCCACCCCCCAAGGCTATAGCCCACCCGTTTTTGTGGCCTTTTTCCGCTGGACGAACTTGGCGCCGCGGCCTTCGGGAGGGTATTTTTGGGCGCGGCTGTGCCCGCGGCCTATTTTTGGCACACGGAGGCGCCTCGCAACGTCTCCCGCCATTCCGAGTCCGGCAGACGAAGTTGGCCAGCCCCACCCCCCAAGGCTATAGCCCACCCGTTTTTGTGGCCTTTTTCCGCTGGACGAACTTCGCACCCTGGCCTTCGGGCGGGAATTTTTGGGCGCGGCTGTGACCGCGGCCTATTTTTGGCACACGGAGGTGCCTCGCAAAGTCTCGCGCCATTCCGAGTCCGGCGGACGAAGTTGGCCAGCCCCACCCCCCAAGGCTATAGCCCACCCGTTTTTGTGGCCATTTTCCGCTGGATGATCTTGGCGCCCCGTCCTTCGGGCGCGTATTTTTTGGCGCGGCTGTGCCCGCGGCCTATTTTTGGCACACGGAGGCGCCTCACAAAGTCTCGCGCCATTCCGAGTCCGGCGGACGAAGTTGGCCAGCCCCACCCCCCAAGGCTATAGCCCACCCATTTTTGTGGCCTTTTTCCGCTGGACGTACTTGGCGCCCCGGCCTTCGGGCGGGTATTTTTGGGCGCGGCTGTGCCCGCGGCCTATTTTTGGCACACGGAGGCGCCTCGCAAAGTCTCGCGCCATTCCGAGTCCGGCGGACGAAGTGGGCCAGCCCCACCCCCCAAGGCTATAGCCCACCCGTTTTTGTGGCCATTTTCCGATGGACGAACTTGGCGCCCCGGCCTTCGGGCGGGTATTTTTGGGCGCGGCTGTGCCCACGGCCTATTTTTGGCACACGAAGGCGCCTCGCAATGTCTCGCGCCATTCCGAGTCCGGCGGACGAAGTGGGCCAGCCCCACCCCCCAAGGCTATAGCCCACCCGTTTTTGTGGCCTTTTTCCGCTGGTCGAACTTGGCGCCCCGGCCTTTGGGCAGGAATTTTTGGGCGCGGTTGTGACCGCGGCCTATTTTTGGCACACGTAGGTGCCTCGCAAAGTCTCGCGCCATTCCGAGTCCCGCGGATGAAGTTGGCCAGCCCCACCCCCCAAGGCTATAGCCCACCCGTTTTTGTGGCCTTTTTCCGCTGGACGAACTTGACGCCGCGGCCTTCGGGAGGGTATTTTTGGGCGCGGCTGTGACCGCGGCCTATTTTTGGCACACGGAGGTGCCTCGCAACGTCTCCCGCCATTCCGAGTCCGGCGGACGAAGTTGGCCAGCCCCACCCCCCAAGGCTATAGCCCACCCGTTTTTGTGGCCTTTTTCCGCTGGACGAACTTCGCGCCCCGGCCTTCGGGCGAGAATTTTTGGGCGCGGCTGTGACCGCGGCCTATTTTTGGCACACGGAGGTGCCTCGCAAAATCTCGCGCCATTCCGAGTCCGGCGGACGAAGTTGGCCAGCCCCACCCCCCAAGGCTATAGCCCACCCGTTTTTGTGGCCTTTTTCCGCTGGTTGTTTTTGGCGCCCCGTCCTTCGGGGTTGTATTTTTGGTCGCGGCTGTGCCCGCGGCCTATTTTTGGCACACGGAGGCGCCTCGCAAAGTCTCGCGCCATTCCGAGTCCGGCGGACGAAGTTGGCCAGCCCCACCCCCCAAGGCTATAGCCCACCCATTTTTGTGGCCTTTTTCCGCTGGACGAACTTGGCGCCCCGGCCTTCGGGCGGGTATTTTTGGGCGCGGCTGTGCCCGCGGCCTATTTTTGGCACACGGAGGCGCCTCGCAAAGTCTCGCGCCATTCCGAGTCCGGCGGACGAAGTGGGCCAGCCCCACCCCCCAAGGCTATAGCCCACCCGCTTTTGTGGCCATTTTCCGCTGGACGATCTTGGCGCCCGGCCTTGGGCGGGTATTTTTGGGCGCGGCTGTGCCCACGGCCTATTTTTGGCACACGAAGGCGCCTCGCAATGTCTCGCGCCATTCCGAGTCCGGCGGACGAAGTGGGCCAGCCCCACCCCCCAAGGCTATAGCCCACCCGTTTTTGTGGCCTTTTTCCGCTGGTCGAACTTGGCGCCCCGGCCTTTGGGCAGGAATTTTTGGGCGCGGTTGTGACCGCGGCCTATTTTTGGCACACGTAGGCGCCTCGCAGAGTCTCGCACCATTCCGAGTCCGGCGGACGAAGTTGGCCAGCCCCACCCCCCAAGGCTATAGCCCACCCGTTTTTTTGGCCTTTTTCCGCTGGACGAACTTGGCGCCCCGGCCTTCGGGAGGGTATTTTTGGGCGCGGCTGTGCCCGCGGCCTATTTTTGGCACACGGAGGTGCCTCACAAAGTCTCGCGCCATTCCGAGTCCGGCGGACGAAGTCGGCCAGCCCCACCCCCCAAGGCTATAGCCCACCCGTTTTTGTGGCCTTTTTCCGCTGGACGTACTTGGCGCCCCGGCCTTCGGGCGGGTATTTTTGGGCGCGGCTGAGCCCACGGCCTATTTTTGGCACACGGAGGCGCCTCGCAAAGTCTCGCACCATTCCGAGTCCGGCGAACGAAGTTGGCCAGCCCCACCCCCCAAGGCTATAGCCCACCCGTTTTTGTGGCCTTTTTCCGCTGGACGAACTTGGCGCCCCGGCCTTCGGGCGGGTATTTTTGGGCGCGGCTGTGACCGCGGCCTATTTTTGGCACACGGAGGTGCCTCGCAAAGTCTCGCGCCATTCCGAGTCCGGCGGACGAAGTTGGCCAGCCCCACCCCCCAAGGCTATAGCCCACCCGTTTTTGTGGCCATTTTCCGCTGGATGATCTTGGCGCCCCGTCCTTCGGGCGCGTATTTTTGGGCGCGGCTGTGCCCGCGGCCTATTTTTGGCACACGGAGGCGCCTCGCAAAGTCTCGCGCCATTCCGAGTCCGGCGGACGAAGTGGGCCAGCCCCACCCCCCAAGGCTATAGCCCACCCGTTTTTGTGGCCATTTTCCGATGGACGAACTTGGCGCCCCGGCCTTCGGGCGGGTATTTTTGGGCGCGGCTGTGCCCACGGCCTATTTTTGGCACACGTAGGCGCCTCGCAGAGTCTCGCACCATTCCGAGTCCGGCGGACGAAGTTGGCCAGCCCCACCTCCCAAGGCTATAGCCCACCCGTTTTTTTGGCCTTTTTCCGCTGGACGAACTTGGCGCCGCGGCCTTCGGGAGGGTATTTTTTGGCGCGGCTGTGCCCGCGGCCTATTTTTGGCACACGGAGGCGCCTCACAAAGTCTCGCGCCATTCCGAGTCCGGCGGACGAAGTTGGCCAGCCCCACCCCGCAAGGCTATAGCCCACCCATTTTTGTGGCCTTTTTCCGCTGGACGTACTTGGCGCCCCGGCCTTCGGGCGGGTATTTTTGGGCGCGGCTGTGCCCACGGCCTATTTTTGGCACACGGAGGCGCCTCGCAAAGTCTCGCACCATTCCGAGTCCGGCGAACGAAGTTGGCCAGCCCCACCCCCCAAGGCTATAGCCCACCCGTTTTTGTGGCCTTTTTCCGCTGGACGAACTTGCCGCCCCGGCCTTCGGGCGGGTATTTTTGGGCGCGGCTGTGACCGCGGCCTATTTTTGGCACACGGAGGTGCCTCGCAAAGTCTCGCGCCATTCCGAGTCCGGCGGACGAAGTTGGCCAGCCCCACCCCCCAAGGCTATAGCCCACCCGTTTTTGTGGCCATTTTCCGCTGGATGATCTTGGCGCCCCGTACTTCGGGCGCGTATTTTTGGGCGCGGCTGTGCCCGCGGCCTATTTTTGGCACACGGAGGCGCCTCGCAAAGTCTCGCGCCATTCCGAGTCCGGCGGACGAAGTGGGCCAGCCCCACCCCCCAAGGCTATAGCCCACCCGTTTTTGTGGCCATTTTCCGATGGACGAACTTGGCGCCCCGGCCTTCGGGCGGGTATTTTTGGGCGCGGCTGTGCCCACGGCCTATTTTTGGCACACGAAGGCGCCTCGCAATGTCTCGCGCCATTCCGAGTCCGGCGGACGAAGTGGGCCAGCCCCACCCCCCAAGGCTATAGCCCACCCGTTTTTGTGGCCTTTTTCCGCTGGTCGAACTTGGCGCCCCGGCCTTTGGGCAGGAATTTTTGGGCGCGGTTGTGACCGCGGCCTATTTTTGGCACACGTAGGCGCCTCGCAGAGTCTCGCGCCATTCCGAGTCCGGCGGACGAAGTTGGCCAGCCCCACCTCCCAAGGCTATAGCCCACCCGTTTTTGTGGCCTTTTTCCGCTGGACCAACTTGGCGCCCCGTCCTTCCGGCGGGTATTTTTGGGCGCGGCTGTGCCCACGGCCTATTTTTGGCACACGGAGGCGCCTCGCAAAGTCTCGCACCATTCCGAGTCCGGCGGACAAAGTTGGCCAGCCCCACCTCCCAAGGCTATAGCCCACCCGTTTTTGTGGCCATTTTCCGCTGGACGAACTTGGCGCCCCGTCCTTCGGGCGCCTATTTTTGGGCGCGGCTGTGCCCGCGGCCTATTTTTGGCACACGGAGGCGCCTCGCAAAGTCTCGCGCCATTCCGAGTCCGGCGGACGAAGTTGGCCAGCCCCACCCCCCAAGGCTATAGCCCACCCGTTTTTGTGGCCATTTTCCGCTGGACGAACTTGGCGCCCCGGCCTTCGGGCGCGTATTTTTGGGCGCGGCTGTGCCCGCGGCCTATTTTTAGCACACGGATGCGCCTCGCAAAGTCTCGCGCCATTCCGAGTCCGCCGGACGAAGTTGGCCAGCCCCACCCCCCAAGGCTATAGCCCACCCGTTTTTGTGGCCATTTTCCGCTGGACGAACTTGGCGCCCCGGCCTTCGGGCGGGTATTTTTGGGCGCGGCTGTACCAACAACCTATTTTTGGCACACGGAGGCGCCTCGCAAAGTCTCGCGCCATTCCGAGTCCGGCGGACGAAGTTGGCCAGCCCCACCCCCCAAGGCTATAGCCCACCCGTTTTTGTGGCCTTTTTCTGCTGGACGAACTTGGCGCCCCGGCCTTTGGGCAGGAATTTTTGGGCGCGGCTGTGACCGCGGCCTATTTTTGGCACACGTAGGCGCCTCGCAAAGTCTCACGCCATTCCGAGTCCGGCGGACGAAGTTGGCCAGCCCCACCTCCCAAGGCTATAGCCCACCCGTTTTTGTGGCCTTTTTCCGCTGGACCAACTTGACGCCCCGTCCTTCGGGCGGGTATTTTTGGGCGCGGCTGTGCCCGCGGCCTATTTTTGGCACACGGAGGCGCCTCTCAAAGTCTCGCGCCATTACGAGTTCAGCGGACGAATTTGGCCAGCCCCACCCCCAAAGGCTATAGCCCACCCGTTTTTGTGGCCTTTTTCCGCTGGACGAACTTGGCGCCCCGGCTTTCGGGCGGGAATTTTTGGGCGCGGCTGTGCCCGCGGCCTATTTTTGGCACACGGAGGCACCTCGCAAAGTCTCGCGCCATTCCGAGTCCGGCGGACGAAGTTGGCCAGCCCCACCCCCCAAGGCTATAGCCCACCCGTTTTTGTGGCCATTTTCTGCTGGACGAACTTGGCGCCCCGGCCTTCGGGCGGGTATTTTTGGGCGCGGCTGTACCAACAACCTATTTTTGGCACACGGAGGCGCCTCGCAAAGTCTCGCGCCATTCCGAGTCCGGCGGACGAAGTCGGCCAGCCCCACCCCCCAAGGCTATAGCCCACCCGTTTTTTTGGCCATTTTCCGCTGGACGAACTTGGAGCCCCGGCCTTCGGGCTGGTATTTTTGGGCGCAGCTGTGTCCGCGGCCTATTTTTTGCACACGGAGGTGCCTCGCAAAGTCTCGCACGATTCCGAGTCCGGCGGACGAAGTCGGCCAGCCCCACACCCCAAGGCTATAGCCCACCCGTTTTTGTGGCCATTTTCCGCTGGACGTACTTGGCGCCCCGGTCTTCGGGCGGGTATTTTTGGGCGCGGCTGTGCCCGCGGCCTATTTTTGGCACACGGAGGCGCCTCGCAAAGTCTCGCGCCATTCCGAGTCCGGCGGACGAAGTGGGCCAGCCCCACCCCCCAAGGCTATAGCCCACCCGTTTTTGTGGCCATTTTCCGATGGACGAACTTGGCGCCCCGGCCTTCGGGCGGGTATTTTTGGGCGCGGCTGTGCCCACGGCCTATTTTTGGCACACGAAGGCGCCTCGCAATGTCTCGCGCCATTCCGAGTCCGGCGGACGAAGTGGGCCAGCCCCACCCCCCAAGGCTATAGCCCACCCGTTTTTGTGGCCTTTTTCCGCTGGTCGAACTTGGCGCCCCGGCCTTTGGGCAGGAATTTTTGGGCGCGGTTGTGACCGCGGCCTATTTTTGGCACACGTAGGCGCCTCGCAGAGTCTCGCACCATTCCGAGTCCGGCGGACGAAGTTGGCCAGCCCCACCTCCCAAGGCTATAGCCCACCCGTTTTTTTGGCCTTTTTCCGCTGGACGAACTTGGCGCCGCGGCCTTCGGGAGGGTATTTTTTGGCGCGGCTGTGCCCGCGGCCTATTTTTGGCACACGGAGGCGCCTCACAAAGTCTCGCGCCATTCCGAGTCCGGCGGACGAAGTTGGCCAGCCCCACCCCGCAAGGCTATAGCCCACCCATTTTTGTGGCCTTTTTCCGCTGGACGTACTTGGCGCCCCGGCCTTCGGGCGGGTATTTTTGGGCGCGGCTGTGCCAACAACCTATTTTTGGCACACGGAGGCGCCTCGCAAAGTCTCGCACCATTCCGAGTCCGGCGAACGAAGTTGGCCAGCCCCACCCCCCAAGGCTATAGCCCACCCGTTTTTGTGGCCTTTTTCCGCTGGACGATCTTGCCGCCCGGCCTTCGGGCGGGTATTTTTGGCGCGGCTGTGACCGCGGCCTATTTTTGGCACACGGAGGTGCCTCGCAGTCTCGCGCCATTCCGAGTCCGGGCGGACGGTTGGCCAGCCCCACCCCCAAGGCTATAGCCCACCCGCTTTTTGTGGCCATTTTCCGCTGGATGATCTTGGCGCCCGTCCTTCGGGCGCGTATTTTGGGCGCGGCTGTGCCGCGGCCTTTTTTTGCCACACGGAGGCGCCTCGCAAAGTCTCGCGCCATTCCGAGTCCGGGCGGACGAAGTGGGCCAGCCCCACCCCCAAGGCTATAGCCCACCCGTTTTTGTGGCCATTTTCCGATGGACGAACTTGGCGCCCCGGCCTTCGGGCTGGTATTTGTGGGCGCGGCTGTGCCCACGGCCTATTTTTGGCACACGAAGGCGCCTCGCAATGTCTCGCGCCATTCCGAGTCCGGCGGACGAAGTGGGCCAGCCCCACCCCCCAAGGCTATAGCCCACCCGTTTTTGTGGCCTTTTTCCGCTGGTCGAACTTGGCGCCCCGGCCTTTGGGCAGGAATTTTTGGGCGCGGTTGTGACCGCGGCCTATTTTTGGCACACGTAGGCGCCTCGCAGAGTCTCGCGCCATTCCGAGTCCGGCGGACGAAGTTGGCCAGCCCCACCTCCCAAGGCTATAGCCCACCCGTTTTTGTGGCCTTTTTCCGCTGGACCAACTTGGCGCCCCGTCCTTCCGGCGGGTATTTTTGGGCGCGGCTGTGCCCGCGGCCTATTTTTGGCACACGGAGGCGCCTCTCAAAGTCTCGCGCCATTACGAGTTCAGCGGACGAATTTGGCCAGCCCCACCCCCAAAGGCTATAGCCCACCCGTTTTTGTGGCCTTTTTCCGCTGGACGAACTTGGCGCCCCGGCTTTCGGGCGGGAATTTTTGGGCGCGGCTGTGCCCGCGGCCTATTTTTGGCACACGGAGGCACCTCGCAAAGTCTCGCGCCATTCCGAGTCCGGCGGACGAAGTTGGCCAGCCCCACCCCCCAAGGCTATAGCCCACCCGTTTTTGTGGCCATTTTCTGCTGGACGAACTTGGCGCCCCGGCCTTCGGGCGGGTATTTTTGGGCGCGGCTGTACCAACAACCTATTTTTGGCACACGGAGGCGTCTCGCAAAGTCTCGCGCCATTCCGAGTCCGGCGGACGAAGTCGGCCAGCCCCACCCCCCAAGGCTATAGCCCACCCGTTTTTTTGGCCATTTTCCGCTGGACGAACTTGGAGCCCCGGCCTTCGGGCTGGTATTTTTGGGCGCAGCTGTGTCCGCGGCCTATTTTTGGCACACGGAGGTGCCTCGCAAAGTCTCGCACGATTCCGAGTCCGGCGGACGAAGTCGGCCAGCCCCACACCCCAAGGCTATAGCCCACCCGTTTTTGTGGCCATTTTCCGCTGGACGAACATGGCGCCCCAGCCTTGGGGCGGCTATTTTTGGGCGCGGCTGTGCCCGCGGCCTGTTTTTGGCACACGGAGGCGCCTTGCAAAGTCTCGCGCCATTCCGAGTCCGGCGGACGAAGTTGGCCAGCCCCACCCCCCAAGGCTATAACCCACCCGTTTTTGTGGCCATTTTCCGCTGGACGAACTTGGCGCCCCGGCCTTCGGGCGGGTATTTTTGGGCGCGGCTGTGCCCGCGGCCTATTTTTGGCTCACGAAGGCGCCTCGCAAAGTCTCGCGCCATTCCGAGTCCGGCGGACGAAGTTGGCCAGCCCCACCCCCCAAGGCTATAGCCCACCCGTTTTTGTGGCCTTTTTCAGCTGGACGAACTTGGCGCCCCGGCCTTTGGGCAGGAATTTTTGGGCGCTGCTGTGACCGCGGCCTATTTTTGGCACACGTAGGCGCCTCGCAAAGTCTCGCGCCATTCCGAGTCCGGCGGACGAAGTTGGCCAGCCCCACCTCCCAAGGCTATAGCCCACCCGTTTTTGTGGCCTTTTTCCGCTGGACCAACTTGGCGCCCCATCCTTCGGGCGGGTATTTTTGGGCGCGGCTGTGCCCACGGCCTATTTTTGGTACACGGAGGCGCCTCGCAAAGTCTCGCGCCATTACGAGTCCGGCGGACGAATTTGGCCAGCCCCACCCCCCAAGGCTATAGCCCACCCGTTTTTGTGGCCTTTTTCCGCTGGACGAACTTGGCGCCCCGGCTTTCGGGCGGGAATTTTTGGGCGCGGCTGTGCCCGCGGCCTATTTTTGGCACACGGAGGTGCCTCGCAAAGTCTCGCGCCATTCCGAGTCCGGCGGACGAAGTGGGCCAGCCCCACCTCCCAAGGCTATAGCCCACCCGTTTTTGTGGCCATTTTCCGCTGGACGAACTTGGCGCCCCGTCCTTCGGGCGCGTATTTTTGGGCGCGGCTGTGCCCGCGGCATGTTTTTGGCACACAGAGGTGCCTTGCAAAGTCTCGCGCCATTCCGAGTCCGGCGGACGAAGTTGGCCAGCCCCACCCCCCAAGGCTATAGCCCACCCGTTTTTGTGGCCTTTTTCCGCTGGACGAACTTGGCGCCCCGGCCTTCGGGCGGGTATTTTTGGGCGCGGCTGTGCCCACGGCCTATTTTTGGCACACAAAGGCCCCTCGCAAAGTCTCACGCCATTCCGAGTCCGGCGGACGAAGTTGGCCAGCCCCACCCCCCAAGGCTATAGCCCACCCGAGTTAGTGGCCTTTTACCGCCGGACGTCCATTGCGCACCGGCCTTCGGGCGGGAATTTTTGGCGCGGCTGTGCCATGCCTATTTTTGGCACACGGTGGGGCCTCGCAAAGTCTCGCGCCATTCCGAGTCCGGCGGACGAAGTGGGCCAGCCCCACCTCCCAAGGCTATAGCCCACCCGTTTTTGTGGCCATTTTCCGCTGGACGAACTTGGCGCCCCGTCCTTCGGGCGCGTATTTTTGGGCGCGGCTGTGCCCGCGGCATGTTTTTGGCACACAGAGGTGCCTTGCAAAGTCTCGCGCCATTCCGAGTCCGGCGGACGAAGTTGGCCAGCCCCACCCCCCAAGGCTATAGCCCACCCGTTTTTGTGGCCTTTTTCCGCTGGACGAACTTGGCGCCCCGGCCTTCGGGCGGGTAATTTTGGGCGCGGCTGTGCCCGCGGCCTATTTTTGGCACACGGAGGGGCCTCGCAAAGTCTCGCGCCATTCCGAGTCCGGCGGACGAAGTTGCCAGCCCCACCCCCCAAGGCTATAGCCCACCCGTTTTTGTGGCCTTTTTCCGCTGGACGAACTTGGCGCCCCGGCCTTCGGGCGGGTATTTTTGGGCGCGGCTGTGCCCACGGCCTATTTTTGGCACACAAAGGCCCCTCGCAAAGTCTCACGCCATTCCGAGTCCGGCGGACGAAGTTGGCCAGCCCCACCCCCCAAGGCTATAGCCCACCCGTTTTTGTGGCCTTTTTCAGCTGGACGAACTTGGCGCCCCGGCCTTTGGGCAGGAATTTTTGGGCGCTGCTGTGACCGCGGCCTATTTTTGGCACACGTAGGCGCCTCGCAAAGTCTCGCGCCATTCCGAGTCCGGCGGACGAAGTTGGCCAGCCCCACCTCCCAAGGCTATAGCCCACCCGTTTTTGTGGCCATTTTCCGCTGGACGAACTTGGCGCCCCGTCCTTCGGGCGCGTATTTTTTGGGCGCGGCTGTGCCCGCGGCCTATTTTTGGCACACGGAGGTGCCTCGCAAAGTCTCACGCCATTCCGAGTCTGGCGGACGAAGGTGGCCAGCCCACCCCCCAAGGCTATAGGCCACCCGTTTTTGTGGCCTTTTTCCGCTGGACGAACTTGGCGCCCCGGCCTTCGGGCGGGTATTTTTGGGCACGGCTGTGCCCGCGGCCTATTTTTGGCACACGGAGGCGCCTCGCAAAGTCTCGCGCCATTCCGAGTCCGGCGGACGAAGTTGGCCCGCCCCACCTCCCAAGGTTATAGCCCACCCGTTTTTGTGGCCATTTTCCGCTGGACGAACTTGGCGCCCCGTCCTTCGGGCGCGTATTTTTGGGCGCGGCTGTGCCCGCGGCCTATTTTTGGCACACGGAGGTGCCTCGCAAAGTCTCGCGCCATTCCGAGTCTGGCGGACGAAGTTGGCCAGCCCACCCCCCAAGGCTATAGGCCACCCGTTTTTGTGGCCTTTTTCCGCTGGACGAACTTGGCGCCCCGGCCTTCGTGCGGGTATTTTTGGGCGCGGCTGTGCCCGCGGCCTATTTTTGGTACACGGAGGCGCCTCGCAAAGTCTCACGCCATTCCGAGTCCGGCGGACGAAGTTGGCCAGCCCCACCTCCCAAGGTTATAGCCCACCCGTTTTTGTGGCCATTTTCCGCTGGACGAACTTGCCGCCCCGGCCTTCGGGCGGGAATCTTTGGGCGCGGCTGTGACCGCAGCCTATTTTTGGCACACGGAGGTGCCTCGCAAAGTCTCGCGCTATTCCGAGTCCGGCGGACGAAGTTGGCCAGCCCCACCCCCCAAGGCTATAGGCCACCCGTTTTTGTGGCCTTTTTCCGCTGGACGAACTTGGCGCCCCGTCCTTCGGGCGGGTATTTTTGGGCGCGGCTGTGCCCACGGCCTATTTTTGGCACACGGAGGCGCCTCGCAAAGTCTCGCCCCATTCCGAGTCCGGCGGACGAAGTTGGCCAGCCCCTCCCCCCAAGGCTATAGCCCACCCGTTTTTGTGGCCTTTTTCCGCTGGACGAACTTGGCGCCCCGGCCTTCGGGCGGGTATTTTTGGGCGCGGCTGTGCCCGCGGCCTATTTTTGGTACACGGAGGCGCCTCGCAAAGTCTCGCGCCATTCCGAGTCCGGCGGACGAAGTTGGCCAGCCCCACCTCCCAAGGTTATAGCCCACCCGTTTTTGTGGCCATTTTCCGCTGGACGAACTTGCCGCCCCGGCCTTCGGGCGGGAATCTTTGGGCGCGGCTGTGACCGCAGCCTATTTTTGGCACACGGAGGTGCCTCGCAAAGTCTCGCGCCATTCCGAGTCCGGCGGACGAAGTTGGCCAGCCCCACCCCCCAAGGCTATAGGCCACCCGTTTTTGTGGCCTTTTTCCGCTGGACGAACTTGGCGCCCCGTCCTTCGGGCGGGTATTTTTGGGCGCGGCTGTGCCCACGGCCTATTTTTGGCACACGGAGGCGCCTCGCAAAGTCTCGCCCCATTCCGAGTCCGGCGGACGAAGTTGGCCAGCCCCTCCCCCCAAGGCTATAGCCCACCCGTTTTTTGGCAATTTTTAGCTGGACGAACTTGGCGCCCCGGCCTTCGGGTGGTTATTTTTGGGTGCGGCTGTGCCCGTGGCCTATTTTTGGCACGCGGAGGCCGCTCGCATAGTCTCGCCCCATTCCGAGTCTGGCGGACGAAGTCGGCCAGCCCCTCCCCCCAAGGCTATAGCCCACCCATTTTTTGGCCATTTTTCCGCTGCGGGGTTTGGGCGCGCCGACGTTCGGGCAGTTATTTTTGGGCGCGGCTGTGCCCGTGGACTATTTTGGGCACGCGCAGGCCGCTCGTAATGTCTCGCCACATTCCGAATCCGGCGGACGAAGTCGGCCAGCCCCTCCCCCCAAGGCTATAGCCCACCTGTTTTTTGGCCATTTTTCCACTGGGGGGTGTGGGCGCGCCGGCCTTCGGGGGGTTATTTTTGGGCGCGGCTTTGTCCGCGGCCTATTTTTGGTACGCGGAGGCCGCTCACAAATTGTCGCCCCATTCCGAGTCCGGCGGACGAAGTTGGCCAGCCCCTCCCCCCAAGGCTATAGCCCACCCGTTTTTTGGCCATTTTTCCGCTGGAGGAACTTGGCGCCCCGGCCTTCGGGTGGTTATTTTCGGGCGCGGCTGTGCCCGCGGCCTATTTTTGGCACGCGGAGGCCGCTCGCAAACTCTTGCCCCATTCCGAGTCCGGCGGACGAAGTTGGCCAGCCCCTCCCCCCAAGGCTATAGCCCACCCGTTTTTTGGCCATTTTTCCGCCGGACGAACTTGGCGTCGCGGCCTTCGCGGGGTTATTTTTGGGCGCGGCTGTGCCCGCGGTATATTTTTGCAATGCGGAGGCCGCTCGTAAAGTCTCGCCCCATTCCGAGTCCGGCGGACGAAGTTGGCCAGCCCCTCCCCCCAAGGCTATAGCCCACCCGTTTTTTGGCCATTTTTCCGCCGGACGAACTTGGCGCCCCGGCCTTCGCGGGGTTCTTTTTGGGCGCGGCTGTGCCCGCGGCCTATTTTTGGCATGCGGAGGCCGTTCGTAAAGTCTCGCCCCATTCCGAGTCCGGCGGACGAAGGTGGCCAGCTCCTCCCCCCAAGGCTATAGCCCACCCGTTTTTTGGCCATTTTTCCGCTGGCGGGTTTCGGCGTGCCGACCTTCGGGGTGTTATTTTTGGGCGCGGCTTTGCCCGCGGCCTATTTTGGGCATGCAGAGGCCACTCACAAAGTCTCGCCCCATTCCGAGTCCAGCGGACGAAGTTGGCCAGCCCCTCCCCCCAAGGCTATAGCCCACCCGTTTTTTGGCCATTTTTCCACTTGACGAACTTGGGCGCGCCGACCTTCGGGGGGTTATTTTTGGGCGAGGCTGTGCCCGCGGCCTATTTTTGGCACGCGGAGGCCGCTCGTAAAGTCTCACCCCATTCCGAGTCCGGCGGACGAAGTTGGCCAGCCCCTCCCCCCAAGGCTATAGCCCACCTGTTTTTTGGCCATTTTCCGCTGGGTGGTGTGGGCGCACCGGCCTTCGGGGGGTTATTTTTGGCACGCGGAGGCCGCTCACAAAGTGTCGCCCCATTCCGAGTCCGGCGGACGAAGTGGGCCAGCCCCTCCCCCCAAGGCTATAGCCCACCCGTTTTTTGGCCATTTTTCCGCTGGAGGAACTTGGCGCCCCGGCCTTCGGGTGGTTATTTTCGGGCGCGGCTGTGCCCGCGGCCTATTTTTTGCACGCGGAGGCCGCTCGCAAACTCTTGCCCCATTCCGAGTCCGGCGGACGAAGTCGGCCAGCCCCTCCCCCCAAGGCTATAGCCCACCCGTTTTTTGGCCATTTTTCCGCCGGACGAACTTGGCGCCCCGGCCTTCGGGCGGTTATTTTTGGGCGCGGCTGTGTCCGCGGCCTATTTTTGGCATGCGGAGGCCGCTCGCAAAGTCTCGCCCCATTCTGAGTCCGGCGGACGAAGGTGGCCAGCTCCTCCCCCCAAGGCTATAGCCCACCCGTTTTTTGGCCATTTTTCGGCTTTCGAACTTGGCGCCCCGGTCTTCTGGCAGTTATTTTTAGGTACGGCTGTCCCCGCGGCCTATGTTTGGCACGCGGAGGCCGCTCGTAAAGTCTCGCCCCATTCCGAGTCCGGCGGACGAAGTCGGCCAGCCCCTCCCCCCAAGACTATAACCCACCCGTTTTTTGCCCATTTTTCCGCTGGGGGGTTTGTGCGCGCCGACCTTCGGGGGGTTATTTTTGGGCGCGGCTGTACCAGCGGCCTATTTTTGGCACGCGGAGGCCGTTCGCAAAGTCTCGCCCCATTCCGAGTCCGGCGGACGAAGTTGGCCAGCCCCTCCCCCCAAGGCTATAGCCCACCCGTTTTTTGGCCATTTTTCCGCTGGGGGGTTTGGGCGCCCCGACCTTCGGGGGGTTATTTTTTGGCGCGGCTGTGCCCGCGGCCTATTTTTGGCACATGGAGGCCGCTCGTAAAGTCTCGCCCCATTCCGAGTCCGGCGGACGAAGTTGGCCAGCCGCTCCCCCCAAGGCTATAGCCCACCCATTTTTTGGCCATTTTTCCGCAGGGCCTTTGGGCGCGCCGACCTTTGGGGGTTTATTTTTGGGTGCGGCTGTGCCCACGGCCTATTTTTGGCTCACGGAGGCCGCTCGCAAAGTCTCGCCCCCGTCCGAGCGCGGCGGACGAAGTGGGCCAGCCCCTCCCCCCAAGGCTATAGCCCACCCGTTTTTTGGCCATTTTTCCGCTGGGGAATTTGGGCGCGCCCGACCTTCAAGGTTATTTTGGGCTCCGCAGTGCCAGCGGCCTATTTTTGGCACGCGGAGGCCGTTCGCAAAGTCTCGCCCCATTCCGAGTCTGGCGGACGAAGTTGGCCAGTCCCTCCCCCCAAGGCTATAGCCCACCCGTTTTTTGGCCATTTTTCCGCTGGGGGGTTTGGGCGCCCCGACCTTCGGGGGGTTATTTTTTAGCGCGGCTGTGCCCGCGGCCTATTTTTGGCACATGGAGGCCGCTCGTAAAGTCTCGCCCCTTTCTGAGTCCGGCGGACGAAGTTGGCCAGCCCCTCCCCCCAAGACTATAGCCCACCCGTTTTTTGCCCATTTTTCCGCTGGGGCGTTTGTGCGAGCCGACCTTCGGGGGGTTATTTTTGGGCGCGGCTGTGCCCGTGGCCTATTTTTGGCACGTGGAGGCCGTTCGCAAAGTCTTGCTCCATTCCGAGTCCGGCGGACGAAATTGGCCAGGCCCCCCCCCAAGGCTATAGCCCACCCGTTTTTTGGCCATTTTTCCGCTGGGGAGTTTGGGCGCGCCGACCTTCGGGGGGTTATTTTTGGGTGCGGCTGTGCCCGCGGCCTATTTTTGGCTCGCGGAGGCCGCTCGCAAAGTCTCGCCCCATTCCGAGTCCGGCGGACGAAGTTGGCCAGCCCCTCCCCCCAAGGCTATAGCCCACCCGTTTTTTGGCCATTTTTCCGCTGGACGAACAAGGCGACCCGGCTTCGGGCGGTTCTTTTTGGGCGCGACTATGCCCGCGGCCTATTTTTGGCATGCAGAATCTGCTCGCAAAGTCTCGCCCCAATCCGAGTCCGGCGGACGAAGTTGGCCCGCCCCTCCCCCCAAGGCTATAGCCCACCCGTTTTTTGGCCATTTTTCCGCTGGGGAGTTTGGGCGCGCCGACCTTCGGGGGGTTATTTTTGGGCGCGGCTGTGCCCGCGGCCTATTTTTGGCACGCGGAGGCCGCTCGCAAAGTCTCGCCCCATTCCGAGTCCGGCGGACGAAGTTGGCCAGCCCCTCCCCCCAAGGCTATAGCCCACCCGTTTTTTGGCCATTTTTCCGCTGGGGGGTTTGGGCGCCCCGACCTTCGGGGGGTTATTTTTTGGCGCGGCTGTGCCCGCGGCCTATTTTTGGCACATGGAGGCCGCTCGTAAAGTCTCGCCCCATTCCGAGTCCGGCGGACGAAGTTGGCCAGCCCCTCCCCCCAAGGCTATAGCCCACCCATTTTTTGGCCATTTTTCCGCAGGGGCTTTGGGCGCGCCGACCTTTGGGGGTTTATTTTTGGGTGCGGCTGTGCCCGCGGCCTATTTTTGGCTCACGGAGGCCGCTCGCAAAGTCTCGCCCCATTCCGAGTCCGGCGGACGAAGTGGGCCAGCCCCTCCCCCCAAGGCTATAGCCCACCCGTTTTTTGGCCATTTTTCCGCTGGGGAATTTGGGCGCGCCGACCTTCGGGGGGTTATTTTTGGGCTCCGCTGTGCCAGCGGCCTATTTTTGGCACGCGGAGGCCGTTCGAAAAGTCTCGCCCCATTCCGAGTCCGGCGGACGAAGTGGGCCAGCCCCTCCCCCCAAGGCTATAGCCCACCCGTTTTTTGGCCATTTTTCCGCTGGGGGGTTTGGGCGCCCCGACCTTCGGGGGGTTATTTTTTGGCGCGGCTGTGCCCGCGGCCTATTTTTGGCACATGGAGGCCGCTCGTAAAGTCTCGCCCCTTTCTGAGTCCGGCGGACGAAGTGGGCCAGCCCCTCCCCCCAAGACTATAGCCCACCCGTTTTTTGCCCATTTTTCCGCTGGGCCGTTTGTGCGCGCCGACCTTCGGGGGGTTATTTTTGGGCGCGGCTGTGCCCGCGGCCTATTTTTGACACGCGGAGGCCGTTCGCAAATTCTTGCCCCATTCCGAGTCTGGCGGACGAAGTGGGCCAGGCCCCCCCCCCAAGGCTATAGCCCACCCGTTTTTTGGCCATTTTTCCGCTGGGGAGTTTGGGCGCGCCGACCTTCGGGGGGTTATTTTTGGGTACGGCTGTGCCCGCGGCCTATTTTTGGCTCGCGGAGGCCGCTCGCAAAGTCTCGCGCCATTCCGAAGCCGGCAGACGAAGTTGGCCAGCCCCACCCCCCAAGGCTATAGCCCACCCGTTTTTGTGGCCTTTTTCCGTTGGATGAACTTGGCGCCCCGGCCTTCGGGCGGTTATTTTTAGGCGCGGCTGTGTCCGGGGCCTATTTTTGGCACACGGAGGCCGCTCGCAATGTCCCGCGCCATTCCGAGACCGGCGGACGAAGTTGGCCAGCCCCAACCCCCAAGGCTATAGCCCACCCGTTTTTGTGGCCTTTTTCCGCTGGACGAACTTGGCGCCCCGGCCTTCGGGCGTTTATTTTTGGCCGCGGCTGTGCCCGCAGCCTATTTTTGGCACACGGAGGCCCCTCGTAAAGTCTCGTGCCATTCCGAGTCCGGCGGATGAAGTTGGCCAGCCCCACCCCCCAAGGCTATAGCCCACCCGTTTTTTTGGCCATTTTTCCGCTGGACGAACTTGGCGCCCCGGCCTTCGGGCGGTTATTTTTGGCCGCGGCTGTTCCCGCAGCCTATTTTGGGAACACGGAGGCCCCTCGTAAAGTCTCGTTCCATTCCGAGTCCGGCGGACGAAGTTGGCCAGCCCCACCCCCCAAGGCTATAGCCCACCCGTTTTTGTGGCCTTTATCCGCTGGACGAACTTGGCGCCCCGGCCTTCGGGCGGTTATTTTTTGTCGCGGCTGTGCCCGTGCCCTATTTTTTGTACTCAGAGGCCCCTCGCAAAGTCTCGCGCCATTCGGAGTCCGGCGGATGAAGTTGGCCAGCCCCACCCCCCAAGGCTATAGCCCACCCGTTTTTGTGGCCTTTTTCAGCTGGACGAACTTGGCGCCCCGGACTTCGGGCACGTATTTATGGGCTCGGCTGTCCCCGTGGCCGATTTTTATCACACGGAGGTGCCTCGCAAAGTTTCGCGTCATTCCGAGTCCGGCGGAAGAAGTGGGCCAGCCCGACCCCCCAAGGCTATAGCCCACTCGTTTTTGTGGCCTTTTTCCGCTGGACGAACTTGGCGCCCCGGCCTTCGGGCGGGTATTTGTGGGCACGGCTGTGCCCGCGGCCTATTTTTGGTACACGGAGGTGCTTCGGAAAGTCTCGGGCCATTCCGAGTCCGGCGGACGAAGTTGGACAGCCCCAACCCCAAGGCTATAGCCCACCCGTTTTTGTGGCCTTTTTCCGCTGGACGAACTTGGCGCCCCGGCCTTCGGGTGTTTATTTTTGGCCGCGGCTGTGTCCACAGCCTATTTTGGTCACACGGAGGCCCCTCGCAAAGTCTCATGCCATTCCGAGTCCGGCGGATGAAGTTGGCCAGCCCCAACCCCCAAGGCTATAGCCCACCCGTTTTTTTGGCCATTTTTCCGCTGGACGAACTTGGCGCCCCGGCCTTCGGGTGGTTATTTTTGGGCACGGCTGTGTCCGCGGCCTATTTTTGGCACGTTGAGGCCACTCGCAAAGTCTCGCCCCATTCCGAGTCCGGCGGACGAAGTGGGCCGGCCCTTCCCCCCAAGGCTATAGCCCACCCGTTTTTGTGGCTTTTTTCCGCTAGATAGACTTGGCGCCCCGGCCTTCGGGTGGTTATTTTTGGGTGCGGCTGTGCCTGCGGCCTATTTTTGGCACACGGAGGACCCTCACAAAGTCTCGTGCCATTCCGAGTCCGGCGGACGAAGTCGGCCAGCCCCACCCCCCAAGGCTATAGCCCACCCGTTTTTGTGCGCTTTTTCCGCTGGACGAACTTGGCGCCCCGGCCTTCGGGGGGTTATTTTTAGGTGCGGCTGTGCCCGCGGCCTACTTTTGGCGCACGGAGGCCCCTCGCAAAGTCTCGCGCCATTCCGAGTCCGGCGGACGAAGTTTGCCAGCCCCACCCCCCAAGGCTATAGCCCACCCGTTTTTGTGGCCTTTTTCCGCTGGACGAACTTGGCGCCCCTGCCTTCGGGCGGTTATTTTTTGTCGCGGCTGTGCCTGTGGCCTATTTTTTGCACTCGGAGGCCCCTCACAAAGTCTCGCGCCATTCCGAGTCCGGCGGACGAAGTTGGCCAGCCCCACCCCCCAAGCCTATAGCCCACCCGTTTTTGTGGCCTTTTTCAGCTGGACGAACTTGGCGCACCGGACTTCGGGCGCGTATTTTTGGGCTCGGCTGTCCCCGCGGCCTATTTTTATCACACGGAGGTGCCTCGCAAAGTCTCGCGTCATTCCGAGTCCGGCGGAAGAAGTGGGCCAGCCCGACCCCCCAAGGCTATAGCCCACTCGTTTTTGTGGCCTTTTTCCGCTGGACGAACTTGGCGCCCCGGCCTTCGGGCGGGTATTTGTGGGCACGGCTGTGCCCGTGGCCTATTTTTGGTACACGGAGGTGCCTCGGAAAGTCTCGCGCCATTCCGAGTCCGGCGGACGAAGTTGGACAGCCCCACCCCCCAAGGCTATAGCCCACCCGTTTTTGTGGCCTTTTTCCGCTGGACGAACTTGGCGCGCCGGCCTTCGGGCGTTTATTTTTGGCCGAGGCTGTGTCCGCAGCCTATTTTGGGCACACGGAGGCCCCTCGCAAAGTCTCGTGCCATTCCGAGTCCGGCGGATGAAGTTGGCCAGCCCCACCCCCCAAGGCTATAGCCCACCCGTTTTTTTGGCCATTTTTCCGCTGGACGAACTTAGCGCCCCGGCCTTCGGGCGGTTATTTTTGGGCGCGGCTGTGCCCGCGGCCTATTTTTGGCATGTGGAGGCCACTCGCAAAGTCTCGCCCCATTCCGAGTCCGGCGGACGAAGTGGGCCGGCCCCTCCCCCCAAGGCTATAGCCCACCCGTTTTTTGGCCATTTTTCCGCTGGACGAACTTGGCGCCCCGATCTTCGGGCGGTTGTTTTTGTGTGCGGCTGTGCCCCCGGCCTATTTTTGGCACGCGGAGGCCGCTCGCAAAGTCTCGCCCCATTCCGAGTCTGGCGGACGAAGTTGGCAGCCCCTCCCACCAAGGCTATAGCCCACCCGTGTTTTGGCCATTTTTCCGCTGGTCGAACGTGGCGCCCCGGCCTTTAGGCGGTTATTTTTGGGCGTGGCTGTGCCCCCGGCCTATTTTTGGCACGCGGAGGCCGCTCGCAAAGTCTCGCCCCATTCCGAGTCCGGCGGACGAAGTTGGCCAGCCCCTCCCCCCAAGGCTATAGCCCACCCGTTTTTGTGGCCTTTTCCCGCTGGACGAACTTGGCGCCCCGGACTTCGGGCGCGTATTTTTGGGCTCGGCTGTCCCCGCGGCCTATTTTTATCACACGGAGGTGCCTCGCAAAGTCTCGCGTCATTCCGAGTCCGGCGGAAGAAGTGGGCCAGCCCGACCCCCCAAGGCTATAGCCCACTCGTTTTTGTGGCCTTTTTCCGCTGGACGAACTTGGCGCCTCGGCCTTCGGGCGGGTATTTGTGGGCACGGCTGTGCCCGCGGCCTATTTTTGGTATACGGAGGTGGCTCGGAAAGTCTCGCGCCATTCCGAGTCCGGCGGACGAAGTTGGACAGCCCCACCCCCCAAGGCTATAGCCCACCCGTTTTTGTGGCCTTTTTCCGCTGGACGAACTTGGCGCCCCGGCCTTCGGGCGGTTATTTTTGGCCGCGGCTGTGCCCGCAGCCTATTTTGGGAACACGGAGGCCCCTCGCAAAGTCTCGTGCCATTCCGAGTCCGGCGGACGATGTTGGCCAGCCCCACCCCCCAAGGCTATAGCCCACCCGTTTTTGTGGCCTTTATCCGCTGGACGAACTTGGCGCCCCGGCCTTCGGGCGTTTATTTTTTGTCGCGGCTGTGTCCGTGGACTATTTTTGGCACTCGGAGGCCCCTCACAAAGTCTCGCGCCATTCCGAGTCCGGCGGACGAAGTTGGCCAGCCCCACCCCCCAAGGCTATAGCCCACCCGTTTTTGTGGCCTTTTTCAGCAGGACGAACTTGGCGCCCCGGACTTCGGGCGGGTATTTTTGGGCTCGGCTGTCCCCGCGGCCTATTTTTGGCACACGGAGGTGCCTCGCAAAGTCTCGCGTCATTCCGAGTCCGGCGGAAGTAGTGGGCCAGCCCGACCCCCCAAGGCTATAGCCCACTCGTTTTTGTGGCCTTTTTCCGCTGGACGAACTTGGCGCCCCGGCCTTCGGTCGGGTATTTGTGGGCGCGGCTGTGCCCGCGGTCTATTTTTGGAACACGGAGGAGCCTCGGAAAGTCTCGCGCCATTCCGAGTCCGGCGGACGAAGTTGGTCAGCCCCACCCCCCAAGGCTATAGCCCACCCGTTTTTGTGGCCTTTTTCCGCTGGACGAACTTGGCGCCCCGGCCTTTGGGCGGTTATTTTTGGCCGCGGCTGTGCTCGCAGCCTATTTTGGGCACACGGAGGCCCCTCGCAAAGTCTCGTGCCATTCCGAGTCCGGCGGACGAAGTTGGCCAGCCCCACCCCCCAAGGCTATAGCCCACCCGTTTTTTTGGCCATTTTTCCGCTGGACGAACTTGGCGCCCCGATCTTCGGGCGGTTATTTTTGTGCGCGGCTGTTCCCCCGGCCTATTTTTGGCACGCGGAGGCCGCTCGCAAAGTCTCGCCCCATTCCGAGTCTAGCGGACGAAGTTGGCAGCCCCTCCCCCCAAGGCTATAGCCCACCCGTTTTTTGGCCATTTTTCCGCTTGTCGAACGTGGTGCCCCGGCCTTTGGGCGGTTATTTTTAGGCTGCGGCTGTGCCCGCAGCCTATTTTTGCACGCGGAGGCCACTCGTAAAGTCTCGCCCCATTCCAAGTCCGGCGGACGAAGTTGGCCAGCCCGTCCCCCCAAGGCTATAGCCCACCCGTTTTTTGGCCATTTTTCCGCTGGACGAACTTGGCGCCCCAGCCTTCGGGCGGTTATTTTTGGCCGCGGCTGTGCCCGCGGACTATTTTTACACGCGGAGGCCGCTCGCAAAGTCTCGCCCCATTCCGAGTCCGGCGGACGAAGTTGGCCAGCCCCACCCCCCAAGGCTATAGCCCACCCGTTTTTTTGGCCATTTTTCCGCTGGACGAACTTGGCGTCCCGGCCTTCGGGCGGTTAGTTTTGGGCACGACTGTGTCCGCGGCCTATTTTTGGCACGCGGAGGCCACTCGCAAAGTCTCGCCCCAATCTGAGTCCGGCGGACGAAGTTGGCCAGCCCCTCCCCCCAAGGCTATAGCCCACCCGTTTTTTGGCCATTTTTCCGCTGGGGGGTTTGGGCGCGCCGACCTTCGGGCTGTTATTTTTGGGCGCGGCTGTGCCCGCGGCCTATATTTGGCACGCGGAGGCCGTTCGCAAAGTCTCGCCCATTCTGAGTCCGGCGGACGATGATGGCCAGCGCCACCCCCAAGGCTATAGCCCACCCGTTTTTTGGCCATTTTTCCGCTGGACGAACATGGCGCCCCCGCCTTCGGGGGGTTATTTTCGGGCGCGGCTGTGCCCGCGGCCTATTTTTGCCACGCGGAGGCCGCTCGCACAGTCTCGCCCCATTCCGAGTCCGGCGGACGAAGTTGGCCAGCCCCTCCCCCCAAGGCTATAGCCCACCCGTTTTTTGGCCATTTTTCCGCTGGACGAACTTGGCGTCCCGGCCTACGGGCGGTTAGTTTTGGGCACGGCTGTGTCCGCGGCCTATTTTTGGCACGCGGAGGCCACTCGCAAAGTCTCGCCCCAATCCGAGTCCGGCGGACGAAGTGGGCCAGCCCCTCCCCCCAAGGCTATAGCCCACCCATTTTTTGGCCATTTTTCCGCTGGGGGGTTTGGGCGCGCCGACCTTCGGGGGGTTAGTTTTGGGTGCGGCTGTGCCCGCGGCCTATATTTGGTACGCGGAGGCCGTTCGCAAAGTCTCGCCCCATTCTGAGTCCGGCGGACGAAGTTGGCCAGCCCCTCCCCCCAAGGCTATAGCCCACCCGTTTTTGTGGCCTTTTTCCGCTGGACGAACTTGGCGCCCCGGCCTTCGGGCGGTTATTTTTGGCCGCGGCTGTGCCCGCAGCCTATTTTGGGAACACGGAGGCCCCTCGCAAAGTCTCGTGCCATTCCGAGTCCGGCGGACGATGTTGGCCAGCCCCACCCCCCAAGGCTATAGCCCACCCGTTTTTGTGGCCTTTATCCGCTGGACGAACTTGGCGCCCCGGCCTTCGGGCGTTTATTTTTTGTCGCGGCTGTGTCCGTGGACTATTTTTGGCACTCGGAGGCCCCTCACAAAGTCTCGCGCCATTCCGAGTCCGGCGGACGAAGTTGGCCAGCCCCACCCCCCAAGGCTATAGCCCACCCGTTTTTGTGGCCTTTTTCAGCAGGACGAACTTGGCGCCCCGGACTTCGGGCGGGTATTTTTGGGCTCGGCTGTCCCCGCGGCCTATTTTTGGCACACGGAGGTGCCTCGCAAAGTCTCGCGTCATTCCGAGTCTGGCGGAAGTAGTGGGCCAGCCCGACCCCCCAAGGCTATAGCCCACTCGTTTTTGTGGCCTTTTTCCGCTGGACGAACTTGGCGCCCCGGCCTTCGGTCGGGTATTTGTGGGCGCGGCTGTGCCCGCGGTCTATTTTGGAACACGGAGGAGCCTCGGAAAGTCTCGCGCCATTCCGAGTCCGGCGGACGAAGTTGGTCAGCCCCACCCCCCAAGGCTATAGCCCACCCGTTTTTGTGGCCTTTTTCCGCTGGACGAACTTGGCGCCCCGGCCTTTGGGCGGTTATTTTTGGCCGCGGCTGTGCTCGCAGCCTATTTTGGGCACACGGAGGCCCCTCGCAAAGTCTCGTGCCATTCCGAGTCCGGCGGACGAAGTTGGCCAGCCCCACCCCCCAAGGCTATAGCCCACCCGTTTTTTTGGCCATTTTTCCGCTGGACGAACTTGGCGCCCCGATCTTCGGGCGGTTATTTTTGTGCGCGGCTGTTCCCCCGGCCTATTTTTGGCACGCGGAGGCCGCTCGCAAAGTCTCGCCCCATTCCGAGTCTAGCGGACGAAGTTGGCAGCCCCTCCCCCCAAGGCTATAGCCCACCCGTTTTTTGGCCATTTTTCCGCTTGTCGAACGTGGTGCCCCGGCCTTTGGGCGGTTATTTTTGGGCGCGGCTGTGCCCGCAGCCTATTTTTGGCACGCGGAGGCCACTCGTAAAGTCTCGCCCCATTCCAAGTCCGGCGGACGAAGTTGGCCAGCCCGTCCCCCCAAGGCTATAGCCCACCCGTTTTTTGGCCATTTTTCCGCTGGACGAACTTGGCGCCCCAGCCTTCGGGCGGTTATTTTTGGCCGCGGCTGTGCCCGCGGACTATTTTTACACGCGGAGGCCGCTCGCAAAGTCTCGCCCCATTCCGAGTCCGGCGGACGAAGTTGGCCAGCCCCACCCCCCAAGGCTATAGCCCACCCGTTTTTTTGGCCATTTTTCCGCTGGTCGAACTTGGCGTCCCGGCCTTCGGGCGGTTAGTTTTGGGCACGACTGTGTCCGCGGCCTATTTTTGGCACGCGGAGGCCACTCGCAAAGTCTCGCCCCAATCTGAGTCCGGCGGACGAAGTTGGCCAGCCCCTCCCCCCAAGGCTATAGCCCACCCGTTTTTTGGCCATTTTTCCGCTGGGGGGTTTGGGCGCGCCGACCTTCGGGCTGTTATTTTTGGGCGCGGCTGTGCCCGCGGCCTATATTTGGCACGCGGAGGCCGTTCGCAAAGTCTCGCCCATTCTGAGTCCGGCGGACGATGATGGCCAGCGCCACCCCCAAGGCTATAGCCCACCCGTTTTTTGGCCATTTTTCCGCTGGACGAACATGGCGCCCCCGCCTTCGGGGGGTTATTTTCGGGCGCGGCTGTGCCCGCGGCCTATTTTTGCCACGCGGAGGCCGCTCGCACAGTCTCGCCCCATTCCGAGTCCGGCGGACGAAGTTGGCCAGCCCCTCCCCCCAAGGCTATAGCCCACCCGTTTTTTGGCCATTTTTCCGCTGGACGAACTTGGCGTCCCGGCCTACGGGCGGTTAGTTTTGGGCACGGCTGTGTCCGCGGCCTATTTTTGGCACGCGGAGGCCACTCGCAAAGTCTCGCCCCAATCCGAGTCCGGCGGACGAAGTGGGCCAGCCCCTCCCCCCAAGGCTATAGCCCACCCATTTTTTGGCCATTTTTCCGCTGGGGGGTTTGGGCGCGCCGACCTTCGGGGGGTTAGTTTTGGGTGCGGCTGTGCCCGCGGCCTATATTTGGTACGCGGAGGCCGTTCGCAAAGTCTCGCCCCATTCTGAGTCCGGCGGACGAAGTTGGCCAGCCCCTCCCCCCAAGGCTATAGCCCACCCGTTTTTTGGCCATTTTTCCGCTGGACGAACTTGGCGCCCTGGCTTTCGGGCGGTTATTTTTGGGCGCGGCTGTGTCCACGGCCTACTTTTGGCACGCGGAGGCCGCCTCGCAAAGTCTCGCGCCATTCCGAGTCCGGCGGACGAAGTTGGCCAGCCCCACCCCCCAAGGCTATAACCCACCCATTTTTGTGGCTATAGCCCACCCGTTTTTTGGCCAGTTTTCCACTGGGAGGTTTGGGCGCGCCGACCTTCGGTCGGTTATTTTTGGGCACGGCTGTACCCGTGGCCTATTTTTGGCACGCGGAGGCCGCTCGCAAAGTCTCAGCCCATTCCGAGTCGGGCGGACGAAGTTGGCCAGCCCCTCCCCCCAAGGCTATAGCCCACCCGTTTTTTGGCCATTTTTCCGCTGGGGGGTTTGGGCGCGCTGACCTTCAGGCGGTTATTTTTGGGCGCGGCTTTGCCCGCGGCCAATTTTTGGCACGCGGAGGCCGCTCGTAAAGTCTCGCCCCATTCCGAGTCTAGCGGACGAAGTTGGCAGCCCCTCCCCCCAAGGCTATAGCCCACCCGTTTTTTGGCCATTTTTCCGCTGGTCGAACGTGGTGCCCCGGCCTTTGGGCGGTTATTTTTGGGCGCGGCTGTGCCCGCAGCCTATTTTTGGCACGCGGAGGCCACTCGTAAAGTCTCGCCCCATTCCAAGTCCGGCGGACGAAGTTGGCCAGCCCGTCCCCCCAAGGCTATAGCCCACCCGTTTTTTGGCCATTTTTCCGCTGGACGAACTTGGCGCCCCAGCCTTCGGGCGGTTATTTTTGGCCGCGGCTGTGCCCGCGGAATATTTTTTCACGCGGAGGCCGCTCGCAAAGTCTCGCCCCATTCCGAGTCCGCGGACGGTTGGCCAGCCCCACCCCCAAGGCTATAGCCCACCCGTTTTTGGCCATTTTTCCGCTGGGCCGAACTTGGCGTCCCGGCCTTGGGCGGTTAGTTTTGGGCACGACTGTGTCCGCGGCCTATTTTTGGCACGCGCGGAGGCCACTCGCAAAGTCTCGCCCCAATCTGAGTCCGCGGACGAAGTTGGCCAGCCCTCTCCCCAAGGCTATAGCCCACCCGTTTTTGGCCATTTTTCCGCTGGGGGTTTGGGCGCGCCCGACCTTCGGGCGGGTATTTTTGGGCGCGGCTGTGCCCGCGGCCTATATTTGGCACGCGGAGGCCGTTCGCAAAGTCTCGCCCATTCTGAGTCCGGCGGACGATGATGGCCAGCGCCACCCCCCAGGCTATAGCCCACCCGGTTTTTGGCCATTTTTCCGCTGGACGAACATGGCGCCCCCGCCTTCGGGGGGTTATTTTCGTGCGCGGATTTGCCAGCGGCCTATTTTTGCGACGCGGAGGGCGCTCGCACAGTCTCGCCCCATTCCGCGTCCGGCGGACGCAGTTGGCCAGCCCCTCCCCCCAAGGCTATAGCCCACCCGTTTTTTGGCCATTTTTCCGCTGGACGAACTTGGCGTCCCGGCCTACGGGCGGTTAGTTTTGGGCACGGCTGTGTCCGCGGCCTATTTTTGGCACGCGAGGCCACTCGCAAAGTCTCGCCCCAATCCGAGTCCGGCGGACGGCGGGCCAGCCCCTCCCCCAAGGCTATAGCCCACCCATTTTTGGCCATTTTTCCGCTGGGGTTTGGGCGCGCCGACCTTCGGGGTTAGTTTTGGGTGCGGCTGTGCCGCGGCCTATATTTGGTACGCGGAGGCCGTTCGCAAAGTCTCGCCCCATTCTGAGTCCGGCGGACGAAGTTGGCCAGCCCCTCCCCCCAAGGCTATAGCCCACCCGTTTTTTGGCCATTTTTCCGCTCGACGAACTTGGCGTCCCGGCCTTCGGGCGGTTAGTTTTGGGCACGGCTGTGTCCGCGGCCTATTTTTGGCACGCGGAGGCCACTCGCAAAGTCTCGCCCCAATCTGAGTCCGGCGGACGAAGTTGGCCAGCCCCTCCCCCCAAGGCTATAGCCCACCCGTTTTTTGGCCATTTTTCCGCTGGGGGGTTTGGGCGTGCCGACCTTCGGGGGGTTATTTTTGGGCGCGGCTGTGCCCGCGGCCTATAGTTGGCACGCGGAGGCCGTTCGCAAAGTCTCGTCCATTCTGAGTCCGGCGGACGATGTTGGCCAGCGCCACCCCCAAGGCTATAGCCCACCCGTTTTTTGGCCATTTTTCCGCTGGACGAACATGGCGCCCCGGCCTTCGGGGGGTTATTTTTGGACGCGGCTGTGCCCGCGGCCTATTTTTGCCACGCGGAGGCCGCTCGCACAGTGTCGCCCCATTTTGAGTCCGGCGGACGAAGGTTGCCAGCCCCTCCCCCCAAGGCTATGGCCCACCCGTTTTTTTGCCATTTTTCCGCTGGACGAACTTGGCGTCCCGGCCTTTAGGCGGTTATTTTTGGGCACGGCTGTAGCCGCGGCCTATTTTTGGGCGCGGCTGTGCCCGCGGCCTATTTTTGGCACGCGGAGGCCGCTCGGAAAGTCTCGTCCCATTCCGAGTCCGGCGGACGAAGTGGGCCAGCCCCTCCCCCCAAGGCTATAGCCCACCCATTTTTTGGCCATTTTTCCGCTGGGGGGTTTGGGCGCGCCGACCTTCGGGGGGTTATTTTTGGGTGCGGCTGTGCCTGTGGCCTATTTTTGACACGCGGAGGCCGCTCGCAAAGTCTCGCCCCATTCCGAGTCCGGCGGACGAAGTTGGCCAGCCCCTCCCCCCAAGGCTATAGCCCACCCGTTTTTTGGCCATTTTTCCGCTGGACGAACTTGGCGCCCTGGCTTTCGGGCGGTTATTTTTGGGCGCGGCTGTGTCCACGGCCTACTTTTGGCACGCGGAGGCCGTCTCGCAAAGTCTCGCGCCATTCCGAGTCCGGCGGACGAAGTTGGCCTGCCCCACCCCCCAAGGCTATAACCCACCCATTTTTGTGGCTATAGCCCACCCGTTTTTTGGCCAGTTTTCCACTGGGAGGTTTGGGCGCGCCGACCTTCGGTCGGTTATTTTTGGGCACGGCTGTACCCGTGGCCTATTTTTGGCACGCGGAGGCCGCTCGCAAAGTCTCAGCCCATTCCGAGTCGGGAGGACGAAGTTGGCCAGCCCCTCCCCCCAAGGCTATAGCCCACCCGTTTTTTGGCCATTTTTCCGCTGGGGGGTTTGGGCGCGCTGACCTTCAGGCGGTTATTTTTGGGCGCGGCTTTGCCCGCGGCCAATTTTTGGCACGCGGAGGCCGCTCGTAAAGTCTCGCCCCATTCCGAGTCTGGCGGACGAAGTCGGCCAGCCCCTCCCCCCAAGGCTATAGGCCACCCGTTTTTTGGCCATTTTTCCGCTGGACGAACTTAGCGCCCCGGCCTTCGGGCGGTTATTTTTAGGCGCGTCTGTGACCGCGGCCTATTTTTGGCACGCGGAGGCCCCTCGCAAAGTCTCGCCCCATTCCGAGTCCGGCGGACGAAGTTGGCCAGCCCCTCCCCCCAAGGCTATAGCCCACCCGTTTTTTGGCCATTTTTCCGCTGCACGAACTTGGCGCCGCGGCCTTCGGTGGGGAATTTTGGGCGCGGCTGTGTCCGTGGCCTATTTTTGGCACACGGAGGTGCCTCACAAAGTCTCGCGTAATTCCGAGTCCGGCGGACGAAGTTGGCGAGCCCCACCCCCCAAGGCTATAACCCACCCGTTTTTGTGGCCTTTTTCCGCTGGACGAACTTCGCGCCCCGTCCTTCGGGCGGTTATTTTTGGGCGCGGCTGTGCCCGGGGCCTATTTTTGGCACACGGAGGTGCCTCGCAAAGTCTCGCGCCATTCCGAGTCCGGCGGACAAAGTGGGCCAGCCCCACCCCCCAAGGCTATAGCCCACACGTTTTTGTGGCCTTTTTCCGCTGGACGAACTTGGCGCCCCGGCCTTCGGGCGGTTAATTTTTACCGCGGCTGTGCCCGGGGTCTATTTTTGGCACACGGAGGCCGCTCGCAAAGTCTCGCGCCATTCCGAGTCCGGCGGACGAAGTGGGCCAGCCCCACCCCCCAAGGCTATACCGCACCCGTTTTTGTGGCCTTTTTCGGCTGGGAGAACTTGGCGCCCCGGCCTTTGGGCGGTTATTTTTGAGCGCGGCTGTGCCCGGGGCCTATTTTTGGTACACGGAGGCCGCTCGTAAAGTTTCGCGCCATTCCGAGTCCGGCGGACGAAGTTGGCCAGCCCCACCCCCCAAGGCTATAGCCTACCCGTTTTTGTGGCCGTTTTCCGCTGGACGAACTTGGCGCCCCGGTCTTCGGGCGGTTATTTTTGGACGAGGCTGTGCCCGGGGCCTATTTTTAGCACACGGAGTCTGCCCGCAAAGTCTCGCGCCATTTCGAGTCCGGCGGACGAAGTTGGCCAGCCCCACCCCACAAGGCTATAGCCCACCCGTTTTTGTGGCCGTTTTCCGCTGGACGAACTTGGCGCCCCGGCCTTCAGGCGGTTATTTTTGGGCGCGGCTGTGTCCGGGGCCTATTTTTGGCACACGGAGTCCGCTCGCAAAGTCTCGCGCCATTCCGAGTCTGGCGGACGAAGTGGGCCAGCCCAACCCCCCAAGGCTATAGCCCACCCGTTTTTGTAGCATTTTTCCGCTGGACGAAATTGGCGCCCCGGTCTTCGGGCGGTTATTTTTGGGCGCAGCTGTGCCCGGGGCCTATTTTTGGCACACGTAGGCCGCTCGCAAAGTTTCGCGCCATTCCGAGTCCGGCGGATGAAGTTGGCCAGTCCCACCCCCCAAGGCTATAGCCCACCCGTTTTTGTGGCCTTTTTCCGCTGGACGAACTTGGCGCCCCGGCCTTTGGGCGGTTATTTTTGGGCGCGGCTGCGCCCGGGGCCTATTTTTGGCACACGGAGGCCGCTCGCTAAGTCTCCCGCCATTCCGAGTCCGGCGGACGAAGTTGGCCAGCCCCACCCCCCAAGGCTATACCCCACCCGTTTTTGTGGCCTTTTTCGGCTGGGAGAACTTGGCGCCCCGGCCTTCGGGCGGTTAGTTTTGAGCGCGGCTGTGCCCGGGGCCTATTTTTGGCACACGGAGGCCGCTCGTAAAGTTTCGCGCCATTCCGAGTCCGGCGGACGAAGTTGGCCAGCCCAACCCCCCAAGGCTATAGCCCACCCGTTTTTGTGGCCTTTTTCCGCTGGACGAAATTAGCGCCCCGGTCTTCGGGCGGTTATTTTTGGGTGAGGCTGTGCCCGGGGCCTATTTTTGGTACACGGAGTGCGCCCGCAAAGTCTCGCGCCATTCTGAGCATGGCGGACGAAGTTGGCCAGCCCCACCCCACAGGCTATAGGCCACCCGTTTTTGTGGCCGTTTTCCGCTGGACGAACTTGGCGCCCCGGCCTTCGGGCGGTTATTTTTGGGCGCGGCTGTGCCCGGGGCCTATTTTTGGCACACGGAGTCCGCTCGTAAAGTCTCGCGCCATTCCGAGTCCGGCGGACGAAGTCGGCCAGCCCCACCCCCCAAGGCTATAGCCCATCCGTTTTTGTGACTTTTTTCCGCTGGACGAACTTGACGCCCCGGCCTTCGGGCGGTTATTTTTGGGCGCGGCTGCGTCCGGGGCCTATTTTTGGCACACGGAGGCCGCTCGCTAAGTCTCCCGCCATTCCGAGTCCGGCGGACGAAGTTGGCCAGCCCCACCCCCCAAGGCTATACCCCACCCGTTTTTGTGGCCTTTTTCCGCTGGACGAACTTGGCGCCCCGGCCTTCAGGCGGTTATTTTTGGGCGCGGCTGTGCCCGGGGCCTATTTTTAGCACACGGTGGCCGCTCGTAATGTCTCGCGCCATTCCGAGTCCGGCGGAAGAAGTTGGCCAGCCCCACCCCCCAAGGCTATAGCCCACCCGTTTTTGTGGCCTTTTTCCGCTGGACGAACTTGATGCCCCGGCCTTCGGGCGGTTATTTTTGGGCGCGGCTGTGCTCGGGGCCTATTTTTTGCACACGGAGGCCGCTCGCAAAGTTTGCGCCATTCCGAGTGCGGCGGACGAAGTGGGCCAGCCCCACCCCCCAAGGCTATAGCCCACCCGTTTTTGTGGCCTTTTTCCGCTGGACGAACTTGGCGCCCCGGCCTTCGGGCGGTTATTTTTGGGCGCGGCTTCGCCCGGGGCCTATTTTTGGCACAAGGAGGCCGCTCGCAAAGTCTCGCACCATTCCGAGTCCGGCGGACGAAGTTGGCCAGCCCCACCCCCCAAGGATATAGCCCACCCGTTTTTGTGGCCTTTTTCCGCTGGACGAACTTGGCGCACCGGCCTTCGGGCGGTTATTTTTTAGCGCGGCTGTTCCCGGGGCCTATTTTTGGCACACGGAGGCCACTCGCAAAGTCTCGCGCCATTCCGAGTCCGGCGGACGAAGTAGGCCAGCCCCACCCCCCAAGGCTATAGCCCACCCGTTTTTGTGGCCTTTTTCCGCTGGGCGAACTTGGCGCCCTGGCCTTCGTGCGGTTATTTTTTAACGCGGCTGTGCCCGGGGCCTATTTTTGGCACATGAAGTCCGTTCGCAAAGTCTCGCGCCATTCCGAGTACGGTGGACGAAGTTGGCCAGCCCCACCCCCCAAGGCTATAGCCCACCCGTTTTTGTGGCCTTTTTCCGCTGGGCGAACTTGGCGCCCTGGCCTTCGTGCGGTTATTTTTTAGCGCGGCTGTGCCCGGGGCCTATTTTTGGCACATGAAGTCCGTTCGCAAAGTCTCGCGCCATTCCGAGTCCGGCGGACGAAGTTGGCCAGACCCACCCCCCAAGGCTATAGTCCACCCGTTTTTGTGGCCTTTTTCCGCTGGACGAACTTGGCGCCCCGGCCTTCGGGCGGTTATTTTTGGGCGCGGCTTCACCCGGGGCCTATTTTTGGCACAAGGAGGCCGCTCGCAAAGTCTCGCACCATTCCGAGTCCGGCGGACGAAGTTGGCCAGCCCCACCCCCCAAGCCTATAGCCTACCCGTTTTTGTGGCCTTTTTCCGCTGGACGAACTTGGCACCCCGGCCTTCGGGCAGTTATTTTTGGGTGCGGCTGTGCCCGGGGCCTATTTCTGGCACACAGAGGCCACTCACAAAGTCTCACGTTATTCCGAGTCCGGCGGACGAAGTTGGGCAGCACCACCCCCCAAGGCAATAGCCCACCCGTTTTTGTGGCCTTTTTCCGCTGGACGAACTTGGCGCCCCAGCCTTCGGGCGGTTATTTTTGGGCGCGGCTGTGACCGGGGAGTATTTTTGGCACACGGAGGCCGCTCGCAAAGTCTCGCGCCATTCCGAGTCCTGCGGACGAAGTTGGCCAGCCCCACCCCCCAAGGCTATAGCCCACCCGTTTTTGTGGCCTTTTTCCGCGCGACGAACTTGGCGCCCCGGCCTTCGGGCGGTTATTTTTGGGCTCGGCTGTGCCCGGGGCTTATTTTTGGCACACGGTGGCCGCTCGCAAAGTCTCGCGCCATTCCTAGTCCGGCGGATGAAGTCGGCCAGCCCCACCCCCCAAGGCTATAGCCCACCCGTTTTTGTGGCCTTATTCCGCTGGACGAACTTGGCGCCCGGTCCTTCAGGAGGTTATTTTTGGGCGCGGCTGTGCCCGGGGCCTATTTTTGACACACGGACGCCGTTCACAAAGTCTCGCGCCATTCCGAGTTCGGCGGACGAAGTTGGCCAGCCCCACCCCCCAAGGCTATAGCCCACCCGTTTTTGTGGCCTTATTCCGCTGGACGAACTTGGTGCCCCGTCCTTCAGGAGGTTATTTTTGGGCGCGGCTGTGCCCGGGGCCTATTTTTGACACACGGACACCGTTCGCAAAGTCTCGCGCCATTCCGAGTTCGGCGGACGAAGTTGGCCAGCCCCACCCGCCAAGGCTATAGCCCACCCGTTTTCGTGGCCTTTTTCCGCTGGACGAACTTGGCAGCCCGGCCTTCGGGTGGTTATTTTTGAGGGCGGCTGTGCCCGGGGCCTATTTTTGGCACACGGTGGCCGCTCGTAAAGTCTCGCGCCATTCCGAGTCCCGCGGACGAAGTTGGCCAGCCCCACCCCCCAAGGCTATAGCCCACCCGTTTTTGTGGCCTTATTCCGCTGGACGAACTTGGCGCCCCGTCCTTCAGGAGGTTATTTTTGGGCGCGGCTGTGCCCGGGGCCTATTTTTGACACACGGACGCCGTTCACAAAGTCTCGCGCCATTCCGAGTTCGGCGGACGAAGTTGGCCAGCCCCACCCCCCAAGGCTATAGCCCACCCGTTTTTGTGGCCTTATTCCGCTGGACGAACTTGGCGCCCCGTCCTTCAGGAGGTTATTTTTGGGCGCGGCTGTGCCCGGGGCCTATTTTTGACACACGGACACCGTTCGCAAAGTCTCGCGCCATTCCGAGTTCGGCGGACGAAGTTGGCCAGCCCCACCCCCCAAGGCTATAGCCCACCCGTTTTCGTGGCCTTTTTCCGCTGGACGAACTTGGCAGCCCGGCCTTCGGGCGGTTATTTTTGAGGGCGGCTGTGCCCGGGGCCTATTTTTGGCACACGGTGGCCGCTCGTAAAGTCTCGCGCCATTCCGAGTCCCGCGGACGAAGTTGGCCAGCCCCACCCCCCAAGGCTATAGCCCACCCGTTTTTGTGGCCTTTTTCCGCTGGACGAACATGTCGCCTCGGCCTTCGGGCGGTTATTTTTGGGCGCGGCTGTGCCTGGGGCCTATTTTTGGCACACGGAGGCCACTCGTAAAGTCTCGCGCCATTCCGAGTCCCGCGGACGAAGTGGGCCAGCCCCACCACCCAAGGCTATAGCCCACCCGTTTTTGTGGCCTTTTTCCGCTGGACGAACTTGGCGCCCCGGCCTTCGGGAAGTTATTTTTGGGCGAGGCTGTGCCCGGGGCCTATTTTTGGCACACGTAGGCCGCTCGCAAAGTCTCGCGGCATTCCGAGTCTGGCGGACGAAGTGGGCCAGCCCCACCCCCCAAGGCTATAGCCCACCCGTTTTTGTGGCCTTTTTCCGCTGGACGAACTTGGCGCAGCGGCCTTCGGGCAGTTATTTTTGGGCGCGGCTATGCCCGGGACCTAATTTTGGCACACGGAGGCCGCTCACAAAATCTCGCGCCATTCCGAGTCTGGCGGACGAAGTCGGCCAGCCCCACCCCCCAAAGCTATAGCCCACCCATTTTTGTGGCCTTTTTCCGCTGGACGAACTTTGCGCCCCGGCCTTCGGGCGGTTATTTTTGGGCGTGGCTGTGCCCGGGGTCTATTTTTGGCACACGGATGCCGCTCGCAAAGTCTAGCCCCATTCCGAGTCCGGCGGACGAAGTTAGCCAGCCCCACCCCCCAAGGCTATAGCCCACCCGTTTTCGTGGCCTTTTTCCGCTGGACGAACTTGGCAGCCCGGCCTTCGGGCGGTTATTTTTGAGGGCGGCTGTGCCCGGGGCCTATTATTGGCACACGGTGGCCGCTCGTAAAGTCTTGCGCCATTCCGAGTCCCGCGGACGAAGTTGGCCAGCCCCACCCCCCAAGGCTATAGCCCACCCGTTTTTGTGGCCTTTTTCCGCTGGACGAACATGTCGCCTCGGCCTTCGGGCGGTTATTTTTGGGCGCGGCTGTGCCTGGGGCCTATTTTTGGCACACGGAGGCCTCTCGTAAAGTCTCGCGCCATTCCGAGTCCCGCGGACGAAGTGGGCCAGCCCCACCACCCAAGGCTATAGCCCACCCGTTTTTGTGGCCTTTTTCCGCTGGACGAACTTGGCGCCCCGGCCTTCGGGCTGTTATTTTGGGACGAGGCTGTGCCCGGGGCCTATTTTTGGCACACGTAGGCCGCTCGCAAAGTCTCGCGGCATTCCGAGTCTGGCGGACGAAGTGGGCCAGCCCCACCCCCCAAGGCTATAGCCCACCCGTTTTTGTGGCCTTTTTCCGCTGGACGAACTTGGCGCAGCGGCCTTCGGGCAGTTATTTTTGGGCGCGGCTGTGCCCGGGACCTAATTTTGGCACACGGAGGCCGCTCACAAAATCTCGCGCCATTCCGAGTCTGGCGGACGAAGTCGGCCAGCCCCACCCCCCAAGGCTATAGCCCACCCATTTTTGTGGCCTTTTTCCGCTGGACGAACTTTGCGCCCCGGCCTTCGGGCGGTTATTTTTGGGCGTGGCTGTGCCCGGGGTCTATTTTTGGCACACGGATGCCGCTCGCAAAGTCTAGCCCCATTCCGAGTCCGGCGGACGAAGTTAGCCAGCCCCACCCCCCAAGGCTATAGCCCACCCGTTTTCGTGGCATTTTTCCGCTGGACGAACTTGGCAGCCCGGCCTTCGGGCGGTTATTTTTGGGGGCGGCTGTGCCCGGGGCCTATTTTTGGCACACGGAGGCCACTCGTAAAGTCTCGCGCCATTCCGAGTCCCGCGGACGAAGTGGGCCAGCCCCACCACCCAAGGCTATAGCCCACCCGTTTTTGTGGCCTTTTTCCGCTGGACGAACTTGGCGCCCCGGCCTTCGGGAGGTTATTTTTGGGCGAGGCTGTGCCCGGGGCCTATTTTTGGCACACGTAGGCCGCTTGCAAAGTCTCGCGGCATTCCGAGTCTGGCGGACGAAGTGGGCCAGCCCCACCCCCCAAGGCTATAGCCCACCCGTTTTTGTGGCCTTTTTCCGCTGGACGAACTTGGCGCAGCGGCCTTCGGGCAGTTATTTTTGGGCGCGGCTGTGCCCGGGACCTAATTTTGGCACACGGAGGCCGCTCACAAAATCTCGCGCCATTCCGAGTCCGGCGGACGAAGTTGGCCAGCCCCATCCCCCAAGGCTATAGTCCACCCGTTTTTGTGGCCTTTTTCCGCTGGACGAACTTGGCGCCCCGGCCTTCGGGCGGTTATTTTTGGGCGCGGCTTCGCCCGGGGCCTATTTTTGGCTCAAGGAGGCCGCTCGCAAAGTCTCGCACCATTCCGAATCCGGCGGACGAAGTTGGCCAGCCCCACCCCCCAAGGATATAGCCCACCCGTTTTTGTGGCCTTTTTCCGCTGGACGAACTTGGCGCACCGGCCTTCGGGCGGTTATTTTTTAGCGCGGCTGTTCCCGGGGCCTATTTTTGGCACACGGAGGCCGCTTGAAAAGTCTCGCGCCATTCCGAGTCCGGCGGACGAAGTTGGCCAGCCCCACCCCCCAAGGCTATAGCCCACCCGTTTTTGTGGCCTTTTTCCGCTGGGCGAACTTGGCGCCCTGGCCTTCGTGCGGTTATTTTTGAGCGCGGCTGTGCCCGGGGCCTATTTTTGGCACACGAAGTCCGCTCGCAAAGTCTCGCGCCATTTCGAGTCCGGTGGACGAAGTTGGCCAGCCCCACCCCCCAAGCCTATAGCCTACCCGTTTTTGTGGCCTTTTTCCGCTGGGCGAACTTGGCATCCCGGCCTTCGGGCAGTTATTTTTGGGCGCGGCTGTGACCGGGGAGTATTTTTGGCACATGGAGGCCGCTCGCAAAGTCTCGCGCCATTCCGAGTCCGGCGGACGAAGTTGGCCAGCCCCACCCCCCAAGGCTATAGCCCACCCGTTTTTGTGGCCTTTTTCCGCTGCACGAACTTGGCGCCCCGGCCTTCGGGCGGTTATTTTTGGGCTCGGCTGTGCCCGGGGCTTATTTTTGGCACACGGTGGCCGCTCGCAAAGTCTCGCGCCATTCCTAGTCCGGCGGACGAAGTCGGCCAGCCCCACCCCCCAAGGCTATAGCCCACCCGTTTTTGTGGCCTTATTCCGCTGGACGAACTTGGCGCCCCGTCCTTCAGGAGGTTATTTTTGGGCGCGGCTGTGCCCGGGGCCTATTTTTGACACACGGACGCCGTTCACAAAGTCTCGCGCCATTCCGAGTTCGGCGGACGAAGTTGGCCAGCCCCACCCCCCAAGGCTATAGCCCACCCGTTTTTGTGGCCTTTTTCCGCTGGACGAACTTGGCGCCCCGGCCTTCGGGCGGTTATTTTTGGGCGAGGCTGTGCCCGGGGCCTATTTTTGGCACACGTAGGCCGCTCGCAAAGTCTCGCGGCATTCCGAGTCTGGCGGACGAAGTGGGCCAGCCCCACCCCCCAAGGTTATCGCCCACCCGTTTTTGTGGCCTTTTTCCGATGGACGAACTTGGCGCCCCGGCCTTCGGGCAGTTATTTTTGGGCGCGGCTGTGCCCGGGGCCTATTTTTGGCACACGGAGGCCGCTCGCAAAGTCTCGCGCCATTCCGTGTCCGGCGGACGAAGTTGGCCAGCCCCACCACCCAAGGCTATAGACCACCCGTTTTTGTGGCCTTTTTTCGCTGGACGAACTTGGCGCCCCGGCCTTCGGGCGGTTATTTTTGGGCGCGGCTGTGCCTGGGGCCTATTTTTGGCACACGGAGACTACTCGTAAAGTCTCGCGCCATTCCGAGTCCCGCGGACGAAGTGGGCCAGCCCCACCACCCAAGGCTATAGCCCACCCGTTTTTGTGGCCTTTTTCCGCTGGACGAACTTGGCGCCCCGTCCTTCAGGAGGTTATTTTTGGGCGCGGCTGTGCCCGGGGCCTATTTTTGACACACGGACGCCGTTCACAAAGTCTCGCGCCATTCCGAGTTCGGCGGACGAAGTTGGCCAGCCCCACCCCCCAAGGCTATAGCCCACCCGTTTTTGTGGCCTTATTCCGCTGGACGAACTTGGTGCCCCGTCCTTCAGGAGGTTATTTTTGGGCGCGGCTGTGCCCGGGGCCTATTTTTGACACACGGACGACGTTCGCAAAGTCTCGCGCCATTCCGAGTTCGGCGGACGAAGTTGGCCAGCCCCACCCCCCAAGGCTATAGCCCACCCGTTTTCGTGGCCTTTTTCCGCTGGACAAACTTGGCAGCCCGGCCTTCGGGCGGTTATTTTTGAGGGCGGCTGTGCCCGGGGCCTATTTTTGGCACACGGAGGCCGCTCGTAAAGTATCGCGCCATTCCGAGTCCCGCGGACGAAGTTGGCCAGCCCCACCCCCCAAGGCTATAGCCCACCCGTTTTTGTGGCCTTTTTCCGCTGGACGAACATGTCGCCTCGGCCTTCGGGCGGTTATTTTTGGGCGCGGCTGTGCCTGGGGCCTATTTTTGGCACACGGAGGCCACTCGTAAAGTCTCGCGCCATTCCGAGTCCCGCGGACGAAGTGGGCCAGCCCCACCACCCAAGGCTATAGCCCACCCGTTTTTGTGGCCTTTTTCCGCTGGACGAACTTGGCGCCCCGGCCTTCGGGAGGTTATTTTTGGACGAGGCTGTGCCCGGGGCCTATTTTTGGCACACGTAGGCCGCTCGCAAATTCTCGCGGCATTCCGAGTCTGGCGGACGAAGTGGGCCAGCCCCACCCCCCAAGGTTATAGCCCACCCGTTTTTGCGGCCTTTTTCCGCTGGATGAACTTGGTGCCCCGGCCTTCGGGGGGTTATTTTTCGGCGCGGCTGTGCCCGGGGCCTATTTTTGGCAAACGTAGGCCGCTCGCAAAGTCTCGCGCCATTCCGAGTCCGGCGGACGAAGTTGGCCAGCCCCACCCCCCAAGGCTATAGCCCACCCGTTTTTGTGGCCTTCTTCCGCTGCACGAACTTGGCGCCCCGGCCTTCGGGCAGTTATTTTTGGACGCTGCTGTGCCCGGGGCATATTTTTGGCACACGGAGGCCGCTCGCAAAGTCTCGCACCATTCCGAGTCCGGAGGACGAAGTTGGCCAGCCCCAACCCCCAAGGCTATAGCCCACCCGTTTTTGTGGCCTTTTTCCGCTGCACGAACTTGGCGCCCCGGCCTTCGGGCAGTTATTTTTGGACGCTGTTGTGCCCGGGGCATATTTTTGGCACACGGAGGCCGCTCGCAAAGTCTCGCACCATTCCGAGTCCGGCGGACGAAGTCGGCCGGCCCCACCCCCCAAAGCTATAGCCCACCCGTTTTTGTGGCCTTTTTCCGCCGGACGAACTTGGCGCCCCGGCCTTCGGGCGGTTATTTTTGGGCGCGGCTGTGTCCGGGGCCTATTTTTGGCACACGGAGGCTGCTCGCAAAATCTCGCGCCATTCCGAGTCCGGCGGACGAAGTGGGCCAGCCCCACCCCCCAAGGCTATAGCCCACCCGTTTTCGTGGCCTTTTTCCGCTGGACAAACTTGGCAGCCCGGCCTTCGGGCGGTTATTTTTGAGGGCGGCTGTGCCCGGGGCCTATTTTTGGCACACGGAGGCCGCTCGTAAAGTATCGCGCCATTCCGAGTCCCGCGGACGAAGTTGGCCAGCCCCACCCCCCAAGGCTATAGCCCACCCGTTTTTGTGGCCTTTTTCCGCTGGACGAACATGTCGCCTCGGCCTTCGGGCGGTTATTTTTGGGCGCGGCTGTGCCTGGGGCCTATTTTTGGCACACGGAGGCCACTCGTAAAGTCTCGCGCCATTCCGAGTCCCGCGGACGAAGTGGGCCAGCCCCACCACCCAAGGCTATAGCCCACCCGTTTTTGTGGCCTTTTTCCGCTGGACGAACTTGGCGCCCCGGCCTTCGGGAGGTTATTTTTGGGCGAGGCTGTGCCCGGGGCCTATTTTTGGCACACGTAGGCCGCTCGCAAATTCTCGCGGCATTCCGAGTCTGGCGGACGAAGTGGGCCAGCCCCACCCCCCAAGGTTATAGCCCACCCGTTTTTGTGGCCTTTTTCCGATGGACGAACTTGGCGCCCCGGCCTTCGGGCAGTTATTTTTGGGCGCGGCTGTGCCCGGGGCCTAGTTTTGGCACACGGAGGCCGCTCGCAAAGTCTCGCGCCATTCCGTGTCCGGCGGACGAAGTTGGCCAGCCCCACCACCCAAGGCTATAGACCACCCGTTTTTGTGGCCTTTTTTCGCTGGACGAACTTGGCGCCCCGGCCTTCGGGCGGTTATTTTTGGGCGCGGCTGTGCCCGGGGCCTATTTTTGGCACACGGAGGCCGCTCGCAAAGTCTCGCGCCATTCCGAGTCTGGGCGGCGTTGGCCCGCCCCACCCCCCAAGGCTATAGCCCACCCGTTTTTGTGGCCTTTTTCCGCTGCACGAACTTGGCGCCCCGGCCTTCGGGGGGTTATTTTTCGGCGCGGCTGTGCCCGGGGCCTATTTTTGGCACACGTAGGCCGCTCGCAAAGTCTCGCGCCATTCCGAGTCCGGCGGACGAAGTTGGCCAGCCCCACCCCCCAAGGCTATAGCCCACCCGTTTTTGTGGCCTTTTTCCGCTGCACGAACTTGGCGCCCCGGCCTTCGGGCAGTTATTTTTGGACGCTGCTGTGCCCGGGGCATATTTTTGGCACACGGAGGCCGCTCGCAAAGTCTCGCACCATTCCGAGTCCGGAGGACGAAGTTGGCCAGCCCCAACCCCCAAGGCTATAGCCCACCCGTTTTTGTGGCCTTTTTCCGCTGCACGAACTTGGCGCCCCGGCCTTCGGGCAGTTATTTTTGGACGCTGTTGTGCCCGGGGCATATTTTTGGCACACGGAGGCCGCTCGCAAAGTCTCGCACCATTCCGAGTCCGGCGGACGAAGTCGGCCGGCCCCACCCCCCAAAGCTATAGCCCACCCGTTTTTGTGGCCTTTTTCCGCCGGACGAACTTGGCGCCCCGGCCTTCGGGCGGTTATTTTTGGGCGCGGCTGTGTCCGGGGCCTATTTTTGGCACACGGAGGCTGCTCGCAAAATCTCGCGCCATTCCGAGTCCGGCGGACGAAGTGGGCCAGCCCCACCACCCAAGGCTATAGCCCACCCGTTTTTGTGGCCTTTTTCCGCTGGACGAACTTGGCGCCCCGGCCTTCGGGCAGTTATTTTTGGGTGCGGCTGTGCCCGGGGCCTATTTTTGGCACACGGAGGCCGCTCGCAAAGTCTCGCGCCATTCCGTGTCCGGCGGACGAAGTTGGCCAGCCCCACCATCCAAGGCTATAGCCCACCCATCTTTGTGGCCTTTTTCCGCGGGACGAACTTGGCGCCCCGGACTTCGGGCGGTTATTTTTGGGCGAGGCTGTGCCCGGGGCCTATTTTTGGCGCACGTAGGCCGCTCGCAAAGTCTCGCGGCATTCCGAGTCTGGCGGACGAAGTGGGCCAGCCCCACCCCCCAAGGCTATAGCCCACCCGTTTTTGTGGCCTTTTTCCGATGGACGAACTTGGCGCCCCGGCCTTCGGGCAGTTATTTTTGGGCGCGGCTGTGCCCGGGGCCTATTTTTGGCACACGGAGGCCGCTCGCAAAGTCTCGCACCATTCCGAGTCCGGCGGACGAAGTCGGCCGGCCCCACCCCCCAAAGCTATAGCCCACCCGTTTTTGTAGCCTTTTTCCGCCGGACGAACTTGGCGCCCCGGCCTTCGGGCGGTTATTTTTGGGCGCGGCTGTGTCCGGGGCCTATTTTTGGCACACGGAGGCTGCTCGCAAAATCTCGCGCCATTCCGAGTCCGGCGGACGAAGTGGGCCAGCCCCACCACCCAAGGCTATAGCCCACCCGTTTTTGTGGCCTTTTTCCGCTGGACGAACTTGGCGCCCCGGCCTTCGGGCAGTTATTTTTGGGCGCGGCTGTGCCCGGGGCCTATTTTTGGCACACGGAGGCCGCTCGCAAAGTCTCGCGCCATTCCGAGTCTGGCAGACGAAGTTGGCCGGCCCCACCCCCCAAGGCTATAGCCCACCCGTTTTTGTGGCCTTTTTCCGCTGGAGGAACTTGGCGCCCCGGCCTTCGGGGGGTTATTTTTTGGCGCGGCTGTGCCCGGGGCCTATTTTTGGCACACGTAGGCCGCTCGCAAAGTCTCGCGCCATTCCGAGTCCGGCGGACGAAGTTGGCCAGCCCCACCCCCCAAGGCTATAGCCCACCCGTTTTTGTGGCCTTTTTCCGGTGCACGAACATGACGCCCCGGCCTTCGGGCAGTTATTTTTGGACGCTGCTGTGCCCGGGGCATATTTTTGGCACACGGAGGCCGCTCGCAAAGTCTCGCACTATTACGAGTCCGGCGGACGAAGTTGGCAAGCCCCACCCCCCAAGGCTATAGCCCACCCGTTTTTGTGGCCTTTTTCCGCTGCACGAACTTGGCGCCCCGGCCTTCGGGCAGTTATTTTTGGACGCTGCTGTGCCCGGGGCATATTTTTGGCACACGGAGGCCGCTCGCAAAGTCTCGTACCATTCCGAGTCCGGCGGACGAAGTCGGCCGGCCCCACCCCCCAAAGTTATAGCCCACCCGTTTTTGTGGCCTTTTTCCGCCGGACGAACTTGGCGCCCCGGCCTTCGGGCGGGTATTTTTGGGCGCGGCTGTGCCCGCGGCCTATTTTTGGCACACGGAGGCGCCTCGCAAAGTCTCGCGCCATTCCGAGTCCGGCGGACGAAGTTGGCCAGCCCCACCCCCCAAGGCTATAGCCCACCCGTTTTTGTGGCCTCTTTCCGCTGGACGAACTTGGCGCCCCGGCCTTCGGGCGGTATTTTTTGGGCGCGGCTGTGTCCGGGGCCTATTTTTGGCACACGGAGGCCGCTCGCAAAATCTCGTGCCATTCCGAGTCCGGCGGACGAAGTGGGCCAGCCCCACCACCCAAGGCTATAGCCCACCCGTTTTTGTGGCCTTTTTCCGCTGGACGAACTTGGCGCCCCGGCCTTCGGGCAGTTATTTTTGGGCGCGGCTGTGCCCGGGACCTAATTTTGGCACACGGAGGCCGCTCACAAAATCTCGCGCCATTCCGAGTCCGGCGGACGAAGTTGGCCAGCCCCACCCCCCAAGGCTATAGCCCACCCGTTTTTGTGGCCTTTTTCCGCTGGACGAACTTTGCGCCCCGGCCTTCGGGCGGTTATTTTTGGGCGTGGTTGTGCCCGGGGCCTATTTTTGGCACACGGATGCCGCTCGCAAAGTCTCGCGCCATTCCGAGTCCGGCGGACGACGTTGGCCAACCCCACCCCCCAAGGCTATAGCCCACCCGTTTTTGTGGCCTTTTTCCGCTGCACGAACTTGGCGCCCCGGCCTTCGGGCAGTTATTTTTGGACGCTGCTGTGCCCGGGGCATATTTTTGGCACACGGAGGCCGCTCGCAAAGTCTCGCACCATTCCGAGTCCGGCGGACGAAGTAGGCCGGCCCCACCCCCCAAAGCTATAGCCCACCCGTTTTTGTGGCCTTTTTCCGCCGGACGAACTTGGCGCCCCGGCCTTCGGGCGGTTATTTTTGGGCGCGGCTGTGTCCGGGGCCTATTTTTGACACACGGAGGCCGCTCGCAAAATCTCGCGCCATTCCGTGTCCGGCGGACGAAGTGGGCCAGCCCCACCACCCAAGGCTATAGCCCACCCGTTTTTGTGGCCTTTTTCCGCTGGACGAACTTGGCGCCCCGGCCTTCGGGCAGTTATTTTTGGGCGCGGCTGTGCCCGGGACCAAATTTTGGCACACAGAGGCCGCTCACAAAATCTCGCGCCATTCCGAGTCCGGCGGACGAAGTTGGCCAGCCCCACCCCCCAAGGCTATAGCCCACCCGTTTTTGTGGCCTTTTTCCGCTGGACGAAATTTGCGCCCCGGCCTTCGGGCGGTTATTTTTGGGCGTGGCTGTGCCCGGGGCCTATTTTTGGCACACGGATGCCGCTCGAAAAGTCTAGCCCCATTCCGAGTCCGGCGGACGAAGTTAGCCAGCCCCACCCCCCAAGGCTATAGCCCACCCGTTTTTGTGGCCTTTTTCCGCTGGACGAACTTGGCGCCCCGGCCTTCGGGCAGTTATTTTTGGTTGCGGCTGTGCCTGGGGCCTATTTTTAGCACATGGAGGCCGCTCGCAAAGTCTCGCACCATTCCGTGTCCGGCGGACGAAGTTGGCCAGCCCCACCACCCAAGGCTATAGCCCACCCGTTTTTGTCAAGTTTTTCCGTTGGACGAACTTGGCGCCCCGGCCTTCGGGCGGTTATTTTTGGGCGAGGCTGTGCCCGGGGCCTATTTTTGGCACACGTAGGCCGCTCGCAAAGTCTCGCGGCATTCCGATTCTGGCGGACGAAGTCGGCCAGCCCCACCCCCCAAGGCTATAGCCCACCCGTTTTTGTGGCCTTTTTCCGCTGGACGAACTTGGCGCCCCGGCCTTCGGGCGGTTATTTTTGGGCGTGGCTGTGCCCGGGGCCTATTTTTGGCACACGGAGGCCGCTCGCAAAGTCTCGCGCCATTCCGAGTCTGGCATACGAAGTTGGCCGGCCCCAGCCCCAAAGGCTATAGCCCACCCGTTTTTGTGGCCTTTTTCCGCTGGACGAACTTGGCGCCCCGGCCTTCGGGCGGTTATTTTTTGGCGCGGCTGTGCCCGGGGCCTATTTTTGGCACACGTAGGCCGCTCGCAAAGTCTCGCGCCATTCCGAGTCCGGCGGACGAAGTTGGCCAGCCCCACCCCCCAAGGCTATAGCCCACCCGTTTTTGTGGCCTTTTTCCGCTGCACGAACTTGACGCCCCGGCCTTCGGGCAGTTATTTTTGGACGCTGCTGTGCCCGGGGCATATTTTTGGCACACGGAGGCCGCTCGTAAAGTCTCGCACCATTCCGAGTCCGGCGGATGAAGTTGGCCAGCCCCACCCCCCAAGGCTATAGCCCACCCGTTTTTGTGGCCTTTTTCCGCTGCACGAACTTGGCGCCCCGGCCTTCGGGCAGTTATTTTTGGACGCTGCTGTGCCCGGGGCATATTTTTGGCACACGGAGGCCGTTCGCAAAGTCTCGCACCATTCCGAGTCCGGCGGACGAAGTCGGCCGGCCCCACCCCCCAAAGCTATAGCCCACCCGTTTTTGTGGCCTTTTTCCGCCGGACGAACTTGGCGCCCCGGCCTTCGGGCGGTTATTTTTGGGCGCGGCTGTGTCCGGGGCCTATTTTTGGCACACGGAGGCCGCTCACAAAATCTCGCGCCATTCCGAGTCCGGCGGACGAAGTTGGCCAGCCCCACCCCCCAAGGCTATAGCCCACCCGTTTTTGTGGCCTTTTTCCGCTGGACGAACTTTGCGCCCCGGCCTTCGGGCGGTTATTTTTTGGCGCGGCTGTGCCCGGGGCCTATTTTTGGCACACGTAGGCCGCTCGCAAAGTCTCACGCCATTCCGAGTCCGGCGGACGAAGTTGGCCAGCCCCACCCCCCAAGGCTATAGCCCACCCGTCTTTGTGGCCTTTTTCCGGTGGACTTACTTGGCACCGCGGCCTTCGGGCGGGTATTTTTCGGCGCGGCTGTGCTCGCGGCCTATTTTTGGCACACGGAGTCGCCTCGCAAAGTCTCGCGCCATTCCGAGTCCGGCGGACGAAGCCGGCCAGCCCCACCCCCCAAGGCTATAGCCCACCCGTTTTTGTGGCCTTTTTCCTCTGGACGAACTTCGCGCCGCGGCCTTCGGGCTGGTATTTTTGGGCGCGGCTGTGCCCGGGGCCTATTTTTGGCACACGGAGGTGCCTCACAAAGTCTCGCCCCATTCTGAGTCCGGCGGACGAAGTGGGCCAGCCCCACCCCCCAAGGCTATAGCCCACCCGTCTTTGTGGCCTTTTTCCGCTGGACTTACTTGGCACCGCGGCCTTCGGGCGGGTATTTTTGGGCGCGGCTGTGCTCGTGGCCTATTTTTGGCACACGGAGTCGCCTCGCAAAGTCTCGCGCCATTCCGAGTCCGGCGGACGAAGCCGGCCAGCCCCACACCCCAAGGCTATAGCCCACCCGTTTTTGTGGCCTTTTTCCTCTGGACGAACTTGGCGCCCCGGCCTTCGGGCTGGTATTTTTGGGCGCGGCTGTGCCCGTGGCCTATTTTTGGCACACGGAGGTGCCTCACAAAGCCTCGCCCCATTCTGAGTCCGGCGGACGAAGTGGGCCAGCCCCACCCCCCAAGGCTATAGCCCACCCGTCTTTGTGGCCTTTTTCCGCTGGACTTACTTGGCACCGCGGCCTTCGGGCGAGTATTTTTGGGCGCGGCTGTGCTCGCGGCCTATTTTTGGCGCACGGAGTCGCCTCGCAAAGTCTCGCGCCATTCCTAGTCCGGCGGACGAAGCCGGCCAGCCCCACCCCCCAAGGCTATAGCCCACCCGTTTTTGTGGCCTTTTTCCGCTGGACGAACTTGGCGCCCCGGCCTTCGGGTGGTTATTTTTTGGCGCGGCTGTGCCCGGGGCCTATTTTTGGCACACGTAGGCCGCTCGCAAAGTCTCGCACCATTCCGAGTCCGGCGGACGAAGTTGGCCAGCCCCACCCCCCAAGGCTATAGCCCACCCGTCTTTGTGGCCTTTTTCCGGTGGACTTACTTGGCACCGCGGCCTTCGGGCGGGTATTTTTGGGCGCGGCTGTGCTCGCGGCCTATTTTTGGCACACGGAGTCGCCTCGCAAAGTCTCGCGCCATTCCGAGTCCGGCGGACGAAGCCGGCCAGCCCCACCCCCCAAGGCTATAGCCCACCCGTTTTTGTGGCCTTTTTCCTCTGGACGAACTTCGCGCCGCGGCCTTCGGGCTGGTATTTTTGGGCGCGGCTGTGCCCGGGGCCTATTTTTAGCACACGGAGGTGCCTCACAAAGTCTCGCCCCATTCTGAGTCCGGCGGACGAAGTGGGCCAGCCCCACCCCCCAAGGCTATAGCCCACCCGTCTTTGTGGCCTTTTTCCGCTGGACTTACTTGGCACCGCGGCCTTCGGGCGGGTATTTTTGGGCGCGGCTGTGCTCGCGGCCTATTTTTGGCGCACGGAGTCGCCTCGCAAAGTCTCGCGCCATTCCTAGTCCGGCGGACGAAGCCGGCCAGCCCCACCCCCCAAGGCTATAGCCCACCCGTTTTTGTGGCCTTTTTCCGCTGGACGAACTTGGCGCCCCGGCCTTCGGGCGGTTATTTTTTGGCGCGGCTGTGCCCGGGGCCTATTTTTGGCACACGTAGGCCGCTCGCAAAGTCTCGCGCCATTCCGAGTCCGGCGGACGAAGTTGGCCAGCCCCACCCCCCAAGGCTATAGCCCACCCGTCTTTGTGGCCTTTTTCCGGTGGACTTACTTGGCACCGCGGCCTTCGGGCTGGTATTTTTGGGCGCGGCTGTGCCCGGGGCCTATTTTTGGCACACGGAGGTGCCTCACAAAGTCTCGCCCCATTCTGAGTCCGGCGGACGAAGTGGGCCAGCCCCACCCCCCAAGGCTATAGCCCACCCGGTTTTGTGGCCTTTTTCCGCTGTTCGAACTTGGGGCCGCGTGCCTTCGGGCGGGATTTTTGGGCGCGGCTGTGCCCGCGGCCTATTTTTGGCACACAGAGGCCGCTCGCAAAGTCTCGCGCCATTCCGAGTCCGGCGGACGAAGTTGGCCAGCCCCCCTTTCTGAGGCTATAGCCCACCCGTTTTTGTGGCCTTTTTCCGCTGGACGAACTTGGCGCCCCGTCCTTCGGGCGGTTATTTTTAGGCGCGGCTGTGCCCGGGGCCTATTTTTGGCATACGGACGCCGCTCGCAAAGTCTCGTGCCATTCCGAGTCTGGCGGACGAAGTGGGCCAGCCCCACCCCCCAAGGCTATAGCCCACCCGTTTTTGTGGCCTTTTTCCGCTGGACAAACTTGGCACCCCGGCCTTCGGGCAGTTATTTTTGGGCGCGGCTGTGCCCGGGGCCTATTTTTGGCACACGGAATGCCCTTCACTTCCTCAGAATGCCCTCCTTACGATCTATAAAGCTCGGTCCGAACGCATGCGATTACTCATGAGGAATAACATACCTGCTGACATCCGTTGGTTAATCGAGGCTAAAGTACGATCGGCAGGTGAGTTACCTCCAAAATTTATTGCATTCATGCCTGGTTGTGGTAAAGGAAATTATGCAAGAAAACGACGAGCTCAAAGAATTTCTGTTGCTTGTCATAAGTGTGCCAGAATGAGTTGCGATAGAAACCCATGTTCTTTAGGAATGGTGTCTGATAACAGGGAAGATAAGATTCAATTCATTAGGGATGGCTTGAATAAGGAGTCATTGGATGATATTCTTCTGTCTCTTGAAACGCATCCCAGTGGATATGTGCAAGGAGCGATTCTCCAGTTATGGCCATTATTCCAGAAAGAGCATGCACGATATAGTCTCGGGAATCTGACTATAAACGACCCTGTTTGCCAGTTTATAAGAAAACTGGATAGGAAGCCTATCCTCGACCCATAGAGGGCGTTCAAGCCGTTTCTGGACGTAAAACCAGAGGAAGATGTGAGCCACAGTCGCAACTACGTGTAAATATCCTTTTACTTTACTGTTATTTTATTTCACTATTGTTTTATTGTGTGCATTATTGTCTTTAATAATTTTATTACTGTTTGTTTTTTCCTTATTACTGTTTGCTTTTTCCTTTTTACTGTTTTCTTTTTGACTCACGAGCCATGTGCTTTACGCGTTATTTGATACTGACAGGCCACCTCATACACAGCTGTGACCTACTGTCACCAAGATTTTTAAATGTGATTTCCTTTTTGTCAAGCACTCACAAATTATTTTTGAGAAGTTTCGCAATGGCAGCTACTCCAAATAGACAATTCAAGAACATTTGTGTGCTTTCTGGATTTACCTATGGCAAACATAAAGAGTTCGTTGAGGCAGCCATCGATCTTGGTCGAAGTATAGCAGAGAGAAAATTACACTTGGTGTATGGAGGAGGTAACCGAGGGTTATCAAAAATGGTCTCAGAAGCAGCTTTTATCAGAGGAAGTCAAGTGTTAGGCATCATCCCAAGAGTCCTAAAACCATTGGGCAGTTCGTCTGACTCATCAACTGGAGAAGAGTTAGTCGTCTCAGGTATGCAAGAAAGAATAACTGAAATGCTTAATCATGCTGATGCTTTTATTTTCCTTCCAGGAGATCTTGCAACACTAGAGGCACTTATCACACTAGCATCTTGGGCTCATCTGCACATCCACCAGAAACCCATCGGTTTGTTAAAAACTTTTTATTTGTGCTCACACTGCTAATGAGCTACTTGATCTGTTACAAGCTTTTAGACCGGAGCCAAACCCCTGGACCTTTGTGTTGGAGCGACCAAATAATGATGGTAACAGTAGCAGCAGTAAGAAGTACAAATTAGATTTAACTCTCCGCCTGTAAATATTTTCTTCTGTGTTGCACCACCCAGGTGATGTCTTCTAAACTCTACTTCTTTCCTTTTAAACATTGAGGACAATGTTTCGTTCTGGTTGGGGGGAGGGAATAGTCGACAATTGTGGAATCTTGGTTAAGTTTGTACTAATTTTTTGTTGTAGAAACTAACTGTTGCTAACTTTTTGTGTTGAAGATGGCTGAATATGGAGTGTAGTGCCTCTAGAAACGCATCTTCATTGATTAAAAATAAAAAATAAAAAATAAAAAAAAAATTTCTTTTTCTTTATTAAGTTTTGATGTTCATTTTTCTTCTTCTTTTTAATTTCTCCTCTATAAATATACATTTTCCAACTTTTGAGTCGAAGATGGCTGAATATGGAGTGTAGTGCCTCTAGAAACGCATCTTCTAAGTTAAAAAAAAAAATTCATTTTCGTTTTCTATCATTTTAAGTGTAACTTTTCTAATTAGTTTTTATGCATCATTTTCACATTTCTGCATGCATATTTTCCTTTCATGTTTAGAATAGGTTGGGGGGTAGAATGTTGTTTAAAAAAAAAAATTGTGTGATTTGTTTTAACATTGGATGACATGATTAATTTCAAATTTTAGTATTTGTATTATCTTTGGTCTTAAGTGATGTTACATTATGTTTGCTACTCTACATGTTGATGTCGGAGACAAATATGAGTTGCTTGAAAGAATGAACATGTCATAATAAATACCAAGTGAGTTTTTGAGCCTATCATTTTTCTTAGAGAGTAACCCTTTTGCCCATTCTTTATACAGCTTAACAGTTTATTATTGTATACACGATCTCTAGATTTCTTTTGAGTTAACCCTTAAAAAAAAATTGTAAAAAAAAAAAAAAAAATGTGTTGCTACATTTGGAGGCCCATCTAACTAGTAGATATGGAAGATTATTTAGAGCCCTAAAAGACGATGGAAAGGCCATCTTTGATCCGTTTGAGCCTTTCTAGCCATCCCTTTTATTAAATATCCATAGTTAACCCTTTTGAGCCTTTTTTTTTAAAAAAAAAAACATTTTCTTTGTCAACTTATCATCTTGACCCACTCCGATTTGGAGTATTACCCAATGTCTTATAAGTTCCATCACCTATTTATGTTTGAGAAAATGTAAATAATTATGTTGTTCAGTGAAGTTATGCCAAACAAAAGCAAAAAAAAATAAAAATTGTTGTTTCAAAAGAATAAAAATAACAATAATAGGTGAAATCCACCTTGCAACTTCCAAAAAAAAAAAAAATTCTCTGCATTTTTCTCAAACATACACTTTGTTTTCCTTATTTCCTTTCTTTGTTAACCATGTCCCTAGCCTACATTACATCCTAATAAAAGCCCTTCCTGATTTTAGGGAACTATAATCTGAAGTAGAAGCTAGTTATATGGGCTAAAAAGATGTAGTGGTGTATATAAAAATAAATAAATAAATTGGGTTGACTAACAGTTTTTATTTGACTTGAGATCGTATTATTTTTAAGCTGAGGGCATATTTATTTCATCTTGGTGAGAGCATGTGATATGACTTCTTCATTATTTTATCTCAATTACCATTCATTGGAGTGACTATTTTTATTAGGTTTAATTTCTTTGTGAGAGTGTCACTACTTCCAGTGAGATTTTGGGGTTTGACATGTCATTCTTGAAAGTAGCTATAACAAAGTCTATTGGGCTGATTCATGTGGATGGTTGATGTGGGTGTGATGTTGCTTTAGACTGGAGATAATGCTTATACTTTTATTTGATTGCTATCATTAATCTGATTGAATAAACACGAGTGTTTCTAAAAAATATATATATATATTTTGAATTTGAATTTTGTTTTCGCTTTATTTGCTAGGGACTAGCAATAAGCTGGTTGGGGGGGGTGTTGAGTGTTAGAAAATGTATATTTATAAAGGAGAAAACTGTCATTTTACATTTCAAGTTTTACTAACAACCCTTACTTTTATGTATTTAACATTCTTGTGATTTAATTACGTGTGTTTTATTTTAATTAAGTAATTTATGTATTTTAGGGGCATTATAGTCATTTCACAATAAAGGAGAGATCAGACGGCAAAACGGACTTCACTTTTGAACTCAGGACGGTCGAAAACCTTAGGAGGAGCATAAAAGGAAAAATGGCACTATTCACATGTACGGTACTATTCACGGTGCGAGATCGTTTCACGCGTCGCTTTCACGACACTGTTCACATAGACGGATCGATGACGTGGCATTGACCGATGACGTGGCATTGACTGATGAGGTGTCACGATCCTGTTGGACTAAAATTCTTATATACTGTTGATGGTGACGTGGCAGCATATTAGTGGACGAAAAATCTCGCGTACGGTGCATGCATCACACAGGATTATTTTCAACCAAACCGCGTTACTGTTCATCCACGTGGTCAAACCGTGGACTGTTGACTGATGACGTGGCGCAATCTTGAGCGTCCAAACTGTTTTTAATCCGATGGCCATGATTTACTCCATGTATCTATAAAAAGGGGGCCTCTCCCCCCTAATTTGATATCTCTGAATCCATTTTTGGGATCCATTTTCTGTAATTCTTTCTCCATCCTGTATTTTCTTCATATTTTAATAAATTCCCATTTTGCCCCTAGTTCAATTATGAGTAGCTAATTTCCTTTCAAGCTTGGGTTGAAGGTGAAGTCTCAACATGTGTCATGGGCTTAATTTGGTAAATTTATTTTCTCTTCCCCTCTAGTTTTTGTGGATGTTTTGACTTTTCGTCGACAAATAATACTAATCTTGTCTAGTACCGCCTTGGTTTTACCGGCCCTCTAGTACAAGGTTATTATTATTTGGCACGATAAGCCCTTAGCACCATATTGATTAGAGCGTGGTTCATGAGGTGTGGATTCCGCCCTCATGATTTAATTGGAATTAATACGGATTATTTAGCTCATGATGCATGTTGATACGGATCCAGATACCCAAGTACGTCAATTTAATAGAATTTTCGCTTCAATTTATTCTCTCCATTGCAATTCCAATTTTAGAATTTATTCTCGCCATTTTAATTTAAGTTTTAGCATATTCCAAACCATTTCCACCACAAATCCAATCACCCATTTACAAAATTAATTCTATATATAATTAAAATCCACCTTCTCGTGGTATCGACACTCGTCACCATTGATCTACACTACAATAGATTCGTGCGCTTGCCAGTACATTAAAATTTTCACAACAGTTATTTTTGGGCGCAGCTGTGCCCGGGGCCTATTTTTGGCACACGGAGGCCGCTCGCAAAGTCTCGCGCCATTCCGAGTCCGGCGGACGAAGTTGGCCAGCCCCACCCCCCAGGCTATAGCCCACCCGTTTTTGTGGCCTTTTTCCGCTGGACGAACTTGGCGCCCCGGCCTTCGGGCGGTTATTTTTGGGCGCGGCTGTGCCCGGGGCCTATTTTTGGCACACGGAGTCCGCTCGCAAAGTCTTGCGCCATTCTGAGTCCGGCGGACGAAGTTGGCCTGCCCCACCCCCCAAGGCCATAGCCCACCCGTTTTTGTGGCCTTTTTCCGCTGGACGAACTTGTCGCCCCGGCCTTCGGCTGGTTATTTTTGGGCGCGGCTGTGCCCGGGGCCTATTTTTGGAACACGGAGGCCGCTCGCAAAGTCTCGCGCCATTCCGAGTCCGGCGGACGAAGTTGGCCATCCCCACCCCCCAAGGCTATAGCCCACCCGTTTTTGTGGCCTTTTTCCGCTGGACGAACTTGGCGCCCCGGCCTTCGGGCGGTTATTTTTGGGCGCGGCTGTGCCCGGGGCCTATTTTTGGCACACGGAGTCCGCTCGCAAAGTCTTGCGCCATTCTGAGTCCGGGACGACGGTTGGCCTGCCCCACCCCCCAAGGCCATAGCCCACCCGTTTTTGTGGCCTTTTTCCGCTGGACGAACTTGTCGCCCCGGCCTTCGGCTGGTTATTTTTGGGCGCGGCTGTACCCGGGGCCTATTTTTGGAACACGGAGGCCGCTCGCAAAGTCTCGCGCCATTCCGAGTCCGGCGGACGAAGTTGGCCATCCCCACCCCCCAAGGCTATAGCCCACCCGTTTTTGTGGCCTTTTTCCGCTGGACGAACTTGGCGCCCCGGCCTTCGGGCGGTTATTTTTGGGCGCGGCTGTGCCCGGTGCCCGGGGCCTATTTTTGGCACACGGAGGCCGCTCGCAAAATCTCGTGCCATTCTGAGTCCGGCGGACGAAGTTGGCCAGCCCCAGCCCCCAAGGCTATAGCCCACCCGTGTTTGTGGCCTTTTTCCGCTGGACGAACTTGGCGATCCGGCCTTCGGGCGGTTATTTTTGGGCGCGGCTGTGTCCGGGACCTATTTTTGGCACACGGAGGCCGCTCACAAAGTTTCGCGCCATTCCGAGTCCGGCGGACGAAGTTGGCCAGCCCCACCCCCCAAGGTTATAGCCCTCCCGTTTTTGTGGCCTTTTCCCGCTGGACGAACTTGGCGCCCCGGCCTTCGGGCGGTTATTTTTGGCGCGCCTGTGCCCGGGGTCTATTTTTGGCACACAGTAGGCCGCTTGTAAAGTTTCGCGCCATTCCGAGTCTGGCGGACGAAGTGGGCCAGCCCCACCCCCCAAGGCTATAGCCCACCCGTTTTTGTGGCCTTTTTCCGCTGGAAGAACTTGGCGCCCCGGCCTTCGGGTGGTTATTTTTGGGTGCGGCTGTGCCCGGGGTCTATTTTTAGCACTCGGAGGCCGCTCCCAAAGTCTCGCGCCATTCTGAATCAGGCGGACGAAGTTGGCCAGCCCCACCCCCCAAGGCTATAGCCCACCCGTTTTTGTGGCCTTTTTCCGCTGGACGAACTCGGCGCCCCGGCCTTCGGGCGGTTATTTTTGGGTGCGGCTGTGGCCGGGGTCTATTTTTGGCACTCGGAGGCCGCTCGCAAAGTCTCGCGCCATTCCGAGTCCGGCGGACGAGGTTGGCCAGCCCCACCCCCCAAGGCTATAGCCCACCCGTTTTTGTGGCGTTTTTCCACTGGACGAACTTGATGCCCCGGCTTTCGGTCGGTTATTTTTGGGCGCGGCTGTGCCCGGTGCCCGGGGCCTATTTTTGGCACACGGAGGCCGCTCGCAAAGTCTCATGCCATTCCGAGTCCGGCGGATGAAGTTGGCCAGCCCCACCACCCAATGTTATTGCCCACCCTTTTTTGTGGCCTATTTCCGCTGGACGAACTTGGCGCCCCGGCCTTTGGGCGGTTATTTTTGGGCGCGGCTATGCCCGGGGCCTATTTTTGGCACACGGAGGTGCCTCGCAAAGTCTCGCGCCATTCCGAGTCTGGCGGACGACGTCGGCCAGCCCCTCTCCCCAAGGCTATACCCCACCCGTTTTTTGGCCATTTTTCCGCTGGACGAACTTGGCGCCCCGGCCTTCGGGTGGTTATTTTTGGGCGCGGCCGTGCCCGCGGCCTATGTTGGCACGCGGAGGCCGTTTCAAAGTCTCGTCCCATTCTGACTCCGGCGGACAAAGTTGGCCAGCCCCTCCCCCTTAGGCTATAGCCCACCCGTTTTTTGGCCATTTTTCCGCTGGACGAACTTGGCGCCCCGGCCTTCGGGCAGTTATTTTTGGGCGCGGCCGTGCCCGCGGCCTATTTTTGGCATGCGGAGGCCGCTCACAAAGTCTCGCCCCATTCCGAGCCCGGCGGACGAAGTGGGCCAGCCCCTCCCCCCAAGGCTATAGCCCACCCGTTTTTTGGCCATTTTTCCGCTGGGGGGTTTGGGCGCGCCGACCTTCGGGGGGTTATTTTTGGGCGGGGCTGTGCCCGCGGCCTATTTTTGGCACACGGAGGCACCTCGCAAAGTCTCACCTCATTCCGAGTCCGGCGGACGAAGTGGGCCAGCCCCACCCCCCAAGGCTATAGCCCACCCATTTTTGTGGCCTTTTTCCGCTGGACGAACTTGGCGCCCCGGCCTTCGCGCGGTTATTTTTGGGCACGGCTGTGCCCGCGGCCTCTTTTTGGCACACGGAGGTGCCTCGCAAAGTCTCGCGCCATTCCGAGTCCGGCGGACGAAGTGGGCCAGCCCCTCCCCCCAAGGCTATAACCCACCCGTTTTTTGGCCATTTTTCCGCTGGACGAACTTGGCGCCCCGGCCTTCGGGCGGTTATTTTTGGGCGCGGCTGTGCCCGCGGCCTATTTCTGGCTTGCGGAGGCCGCTCGCAAAGTCTCGCCACATTCCGAGTCCGGCGGACGAAGTTGGCCAGCCCCTCCCCCCAAGGCTATAGCCCAACGGTTTTTTGGCCATTTTTCGGCTGGGGGATTTGGGCGCGCCGACCTTCGGGGTGTTATTTTTGGGCGCGGCTGTGCCCGCGGCCTATTTTTGGCACGAGGAGGCCGCTCGCAAAGTCTCGCCCCATTCCGAGTCCGGCGGACGAAGTGGGCCAGCCCCTCCCCTGAAGGCTATTGCCCACCCGTTTTTTGGCCACTTTTCCGCTGGACGAACTTGGCGCCCCGGCCTTCGGGTGGTTATTTTTGGGCGGGGCTGTGCCCGCGGTCTATTTTTGGCACGCGGATGCCGCTCGCAAAGTCTCGCCCCATTCCGAGTCCGGCGGACGAAGTTGGCCAGCCCCTCCCCCCAAGGCTATAGCACACCCGTTTTTTGGCCATTTTTCCGCTGGACGAACTTGGCGCCCCGGCCTTCGGGTGGTTGTTTTTGGGCGCGGCCATGTCCGCGGCCTATTTTTGGCACGCGGAGGCCGCTTGCAAAGTCTCGCCCCATTCTGAGTCCGGCGGACAAAGTTGGGCCAGCCCCTCCCCCCAAGGCTATAGCCCACCCTTTTTTTGGCCATTTTTCCGCTGGGGGGTTTGGGCGCGCCGACCTTCGGGGGGTTATTTTTGGGCGCGGCTGTGCCCGCGGCCTATTTTTGGCACACGGAGGCGTCTCGCAAAGTCTCGCCTCATTCCGAGTCCGGCGGACGAAGTGGGCCAGCCCCACCCCCCAAGGCTATAGCCCACCCATTTTTGTGGCCTTTTTCCGCTGGACGAACCTGGCGCGCCGGGCTTCGCGCGGTTATTTTTGGGCACGGCTCTGCCCGCGGCCTCTTTTTGGCACACGGAGGTGCCTCACAAAGTCTCGCGCCATTCCGAGTCCGGCGGACGACGTTGGCCAGCCCCTCTCCCCAAGGCTATAGCCCACCCGTTTTTTGGCCATTTTTCCGCTGGACGAACTTGGCGCCCCGGCCTTCGGGCGGTTATTTTTGGGCGCGGCCGTGCCCGCGGCCTATGTTTGGCACGCAGAGGCCGTTGCAAAGTCTCGCCCCATTCTGAGTCCGGCGGACAAAGTTGGCCAGCCCCTCCCCCTTAGGCTATAGCCCACCCGTTTTTTGGCCATTTTTCCACTGGACGAACTTGGCGCCCCGGCCTTCGGGCAGTTATTTTTGGGCGCGGCCGTGCCCGCGGCCTATTTTTAGCCCGCGGAGGCCGCTCACAAAGTCTCGCCCCATTCCGAGCCAGGCGGACGAAGTGGGCCAGCCCCTCCCCCCAAGGCTATAGCCCACCCGTTTTTTGGCCATTTTTCCGCTGGGGGGTTTGGGCGCGCCGACCTTCGGGGGGTTATTTTTGGGCGCGTCTGTGCCCGCGGCCTATTTTTGGCACACGGAGGCGCCTCGCAAAGTCTCGCCTCATTCCGAGTCCGGCGGACGAAGTGGGCCAGCCCACCCCCTAAGGCTATAGCCCACCCATTTTTGTGGCCTTTTTCCGCTGGACGAACTTGGCGCCCCGGCCTTCGCGCGGTTATTTTTGGGCACGGCTCTGCCCGCGGCCTCTTTTTGGCACACGGAGGAGCTTCGCAAAGTCTCGCGCCATTCCGAGTCCGGCGGACGACGTTGGCCAGCCCCTCTCCCCAAGGCTATAGCCCACCCGTTTTTTGGCCATTTTTCCGCTGGACGAACTTGGCGCCCCGGCCTTCGGGCGGTTATTTTTGGGCGCGGCCGTGCCCGCGGCCTATGTTTGGCACATGGAGGCCGTTGCAAAGTCTCGCCCCATTCTGAGTCCGGCGGACAAAGTGGGCCAGCCCCTCCACCTTAGGCTATAGCCCACCCGTTTTTTGGCCATTTTTCCGCTGGACGAACTTGGCGCCCCGGCCTTCGGGCGGTTATTTTTGGGCGCGGCTGTGCCCGCGGCCTATTTTTGGCACGTGGAGGCCGCTCGCAAAGTCTCGCCCCATTCCGAGTCCGGCGGACGAAGTTGGCCAGCCCCTCCCCCCAAGGCTATAGGCCACCTGTTTTTTGGCCATTTTTCCGCTGGGGGGTTTGGGCGCACCGACCTTTGGGTGGTTATTTTTGGGCACGGCTGTGCGTGTGTCCTATTTTTGGCACGTCGTGGCCGCTCGCAAAGCCTCGGCCAATTCCGAGTCCGGCAGACGAAGTTGGCCAGCCCCTCCCCCCAAGGCTATAGCCCACCCGTTTTTTGTAATTTTTCCGCTGGACGAACTTGGCGCCCCGGCCTTCGGGGGGTTATTTTTGGGGGCGGTTGTGCCCGCTGCCTATTTTTGGTACGCGGAGGCCGCTCGCAAAGTCTCGCACCATTCCGAGTCCGGCGGACGAAGTTGGCCAGCGCCTCCCAGCAAGGCTATAGCCAACCCGTTTTTTGGCCATTTTTCCGCTGGACGAACTTGGCGCCCCGGCCTTCGGGCTGTTATTTTTTGGGCGCGGCTGTGGCCGCGGCCTATTTTTGGCATGCGGAGACCACTCACAAAGTCTCGCCCCATTCCGAGTCCGGCGGACGAAGTTGGCCAGCCCCTCCCCCCAAGGCTATAGCCCACCCATTTTTTGGCCATTTTTCTGCTGGACGAACTTGGCGCCCCGGCCTTCGGGGGGTTATTTTTGGGTGCGGCTGTGCCCGCGGCCTATTTTTGGCACGCGGAGGCCGTTCGCAAAGTCTCGCCCCATTCCGAGTCCGGCGGACGAAGTGGGCCAGGCCCTCCCCCGAAGGCTATAGCCCACCCGTTTTTTGGCCTTTTTTCCGCTGGACGAACTTGGCGGCCCGGCCTTCGGGCGGTTATTTTTGGGCGCGGCTGTGCCCGCGGCCTATTTTTGGTACGCGGAGGCCATTCACAAAGTCTCGGCCCATTCCGAGTCCGGCGGACGAAGTTGGCCAGCCCCTCCCCCCAAGGCTATAGCCCACCGGTTTTTTGCAATTTTTCCGCTGGACGAACTTGGCGCCCCGGCCTTCGGGGGGTTATTTTTGGGGGGGGTTGTGCCTGCTGCCTATTTTATGCACGCGGAGACCGCTCGCAAAGTCTCGCCCCATTCCGAGTCCGGCGGACGAAGTTGGCCAGCCCCTCCCCCCAAGGCTATAGGCCACCTGTTTTTTGGCCATTTTTCCGCTGGGGGGTTTGGGCGCGCCGACCTTTGGGTTGTTATTTTTGGCCGCGGCTGTGCGTGTGTCCTATTTTTGGCACGTCGTGGCCGCTCGCAAAGCCTCGGCCCATTCCGAGTCCGGCAGACGAAGTTGGCCAGCCCCTCCCCCCAAGGCTATAGCCCACTCGTTTTTTGGCCATTTTTCCGCTGGACGAACTTGGCGCCCCGACCTTCGGGCGGTTATTTTTGGGTTCGGCTGTGCCCGCGGCCTATTTTTGGCACACGGAGACCGCTCGCAAAGTCTCGCCCCATTCCGAGTCCGGCGGACGAAGTTGGCCAGCCCCTCCCCCCAAGGCTATAGGCCACCTGTTTTTTGGCCATTTTTCCGCTGGGGGGTTTGGGCGCGCCGACCTTTGGGTGGTTATTTTTGGGCGCGGCTGTGCGTGTGTCCTATTTTTGGCACGTCGTGGCCGCTCGCAAAGCCTCGGTCCATTCCGAGTCCGGCAGACGAAGTTGGCCAGCCCCTTCCCCCAAGGCTATAGCCCACCCGTTTTTTGTAATTTTTCCGCTGGACGAACTTGGCGCCCCGGCCTTCGGGGGGTTATTTTTGGGGGCGGTTGTGCCCGCTGCCTATTTTATGCACGCGGAGACCGTTCGCAAAGTCTCGCCCCATTCCGAGTCCGGCGGACGAAGTTGGCCAGCCCCTCCCCCCAAGGCTATAAGCCACCTGTTTTTTGGCCATTTTTCCGCTGGGGGGTTTGGGCGCGCCGACCTTTGGGTGGTTATTTTTGGGCGCGGCTGTGCGTGTGTCCTATTTTTGGTACGTCGTGGCCGCTCGCAAAGCCTCGGCCCATTCCGAGTCCGGCAGACGAAGTTGGCCAGCCCCTCCCCCCAAGGCTATAGCCCACTCGTTTTTTGGCCATTTTTCCGCTGGACGAACTTGGCGCCCCGACCTTCGGGCGGTTATTTTTGGGCTCGGCTGTGCCCGCGGCCTATTTTTGGCACGCGGAGGCCGCTCGCAAAGTCTCGCCCCATTCTGAGTCCGGCGGACGAAGTTGGCCAGCCCCTCCCCCCAAGGCTATAGGCCACCTGTTTTTTGGCCATTTTTCCGCTGGGGGGTTTGGGCGCGCCGACCTTTGGGTGGTTATTTTTGGGCGCGGCTGTGCGTGTGTCCTATTTTTGGTACGTCGTGGCTGCTCGCAAAGCCTCGGCCCATTCCGAGTCCGGCAGACGAAGTTGGCCAGCCCCTCCCCCCAAGGCTATAGCCCACTCGTTTTTTGGCCATTTTTCCGCTGGACGAACTTGGCGCCCCGACCTTCGGGCGGTTATTTTTGGGCTCGGCTGTGCCCGCGGCCTATTTTTGGCACGCGGAGGCCGCTCGCAAAGTCTCGCCCCATTCTGAGTCCGGCGGACGAAGTTGGCCAGCCCCTCCCCCCAAGGCTATAGCCCACCCGTTTTTTGGCCATTTTTCCGCTGGGGGTTTTGGGCGCGCCGACCTTCGGGTGGTTATTTTTCTGTACGGCTGTACCCGCGGCCTATTTTTGGCACGCGGAGGCCGCTCACAAAGTCTCGCCCCATTCCGAGTCCGGCGGACGAAGTTGGCTAGCCCCTCCCCGCAAGGCTATAGCCCACCCATTTTTTGGCCATTTTTCCGCTGGGGGGTTTGGGCGCGCCGACCTTCGGGCGGTTATTTTTAGGCGCGGCTGTGCCCGTGGCCTATTTTTGGCATGCGGAGGCCGCTCGCAAAATCTCGCCCCATTCCGAGTCCGGCGGACGAAGTTGGCCAGCCCCTCCCCCCAAGGCTATAGCCCACCCGTTTTTTGGCCATTTTTCTGCTGGACGAACTTGGCGCCCAGGCCTTCGGGTGGTTATTTTTGGGCGCGGCTGTACACGCGACCTATTTTTGGTACGCGGAGGCACTCGCTAAGTCTCGCCCCATTCCGAGTCCGGCGGACGAAGTGGGCCAGCCCCTCCCCCCAAGGCTATAGCCCACCCGTTTTTTGGCCATTTTTCCGCTGGACGAACTTGGCGCCGAGGCCTTCGGGTGGTTATTTTTGGGTGCGGCTGTTCCCGCGGCCTAATTTTGGCACGCGGAGGATGCTCGCAAAGTCTCGCCCCATTCCGAGTCCGGCGGACGAAGTTGGCCAGCCCCTTCCCCCAAGGCTATAGCCCACCCGTTTTTTGGCCATTTTTCCGCTGGACGAACTTGGCGCCCCCGCCTTCGTGCGGTTATTTTTGGGCGCGGCTGATCTTACGGCCTATTTTTGGTACGCGGAGGCCGCTCGCAAAGTCTCGCCCCATTCCGAGTCCGGCGGACGAAGTTGGCCAGCCCCACTCCTCAAGGCTATAGCCCACCCGTTTTTGTGTCCTTTTTACGCTGGACAAACTTGGCGCCCCGGCCTTTGGACGGTTATTTTTGGGCGCGGCTGTGCCCGTGGCCTATTTTTGTCACACGGAGGCCCCTCGCAAGGGCTCGCGCTATTCCGAGTCCGGTGGACGAAGTGGGCCAGCCACACCCCCAAGGCTATAGCCCACCCGTTTTTGTGGCCTTTTTCCGCTGGACGACTTGGCGCCCCGGCCTTCGGGCGGTTATTTTTGGGCGCGGCTGTGCCCACGGCCTATTTTTGGCACACGGAGGCCCCTCGCAAAGTCTCACGCCATTCCGAGTCCGGCGGATGAAGTTGGCCAGCCCCACCCACCAAGGCTATAGCCCACCCGTTGTTGTGGCCTTTTTCCGCTGGACGAACTTGGCGCCCCAGTCTTCGGGCGGTTATTTTTGGGCGCGGCTGTGTCCATGGCCTATTTTTGGCACACCGAGGCCCCTCGCAAAGTCTCGCGCCATTCCGAGTCCGGCGGACGAAGTTGGCCAGCCCCTCCCCCCAAGGCTATAGCCCACCCGTTTTTTGGCCATTTTTCCGTTGGGGGGTTTGGGCGCGCCGAACTTCGGGCGGGTATTTTTGGGCGCGGCTGTGCCCGCGACCTATTTTTGGCACGTGGAGGCCGTTCGCAAAGTCTCGCCCCATTCCGAGCCCGGCGGACGAAGTGGGCCAGCCCCTCCCCCCAAGGCTATAGCCTACCCGTTTTTTGGCCATTTTTCCGCTGGGGGGTTTGGGCGCGCCGAACTTCGGGGGGTTATTTTGTGGCGCGGCTGTGCCCGCGGCCTATTTTTGGCACGCGGAGGCCGCTCGCAAAGTTTCGTCCCATTCCTAGTCCGGCGGACGTAGTTGGCCAGCCCCTCCCCCCAAGGCTATAGCCTACCCGTTTTTTGGCCATTTTTCCGCTGGAGGGTTTGCGCGCGCCGACCTTCGGGGCGTTATTTTTGGGAGCGGCTGTGCTCGCGGCCTATTTTTGGCACGCGGAGGCCACTCGCAAAGTTTCGTCCCATTCCGAGTCCGGCGGACGAAGTGGGCCAGCCCCCCCCCCCCCAAGGCTATAGCCCAGCCGTTTTTTTGCCATTTTTCAGCTTGACGAACTTGGCGCCCCGGCCTTTGGGTAGGTATTTTTGGGCGCGGCTGTGACCGTGGCCTATTTTTGGCACACGGAGGAGCCTCGCAAAGTCTCGCGCCATTCCGAGTCCGGCGGACGAAGTGGGCCAGCCCCACCCCCCAAGGCTATAGCCCACCCGTTTTTGTGGCCTTTTTCCGCTGGACGAACTTGATGCCCCGGCCATCGGGCGGTTGTTTTTGGGCGCGGCTGTGCCCACGGCCTATTTTTGGCGCACGGAGGCCCCTCGTAAAGTCTCGCGCCATTCCGAGTCCGGCGGACGAAGTTGGCCAGCCCCACCCCCCAAGGCTGTAGCCCACCCGTTTTTGTGGCCTTTTTCCGCCGGACGAACTTGGCGCCTCGGCCGTCGGGCGGTTATTTTTGGGCGCGGCTGTGCCCGCGGCCTATTTTTGGCATACGGAGACCCCTCGCAAAGTCTCGCGCCATTCCGAGTCCGGCGGACGAAGTTGGCCAGCCCCTCCCCCCAAGGCTATAGCCCACCCGTTTTTTGGCCATTTTTCCGCTGGGCGGACTTGGCGCCCCAGCCTTCGGGCGGTTATTTTTGGGCGCGGCTGTGGCTGCGGCCTATTTTTGGCACGCGGAGGGTGGTCGCCAAGTCTCGCCCCATTCCGAGTCCGGCGGACGAAGTTGGCCAGCCCCTCCTCCCAAGGCTATAGCCCACCCGTTTTTTGGCCCTTTTTCCGCTGGACGAACTTGGCGCCCCGGCCTTCGGGCGGTTATTTTTTGGCGCAGCTATGCCCACGGAGGCCGCTCGCAAAGTCTCGCCCCATTCCGAGTCCGGCGGACGAGGTTGGCCAGCCCCTCCCCCCACGGCTATAGCCCACCCGTTTTTTGGCCATTTTTCCGCTGGGGGGTTTGGGTGCGCCGACCTTCGGGGGGCTATTTTTGGGTGCGGCTGTGCCCGCGGCCTATTTTTGGCACACGGAGGCCGCTCGCAAAGTCTCGCGCCATTCCGAGTCCGGTGGACGAAGTGGGCCAGCCCCACCCCCCAAGGCTATAGCCCACCCGTTTTTGTGGCCTTTTTCCGCTGGACGAACTCGGCACCCCGGCCTTCGGGCGGTTATTTTTGGGCGCGACTGTGTCCGGGGCCTATTTTTGGCACACGGAGGCTGCTCGCAAAGTCTCGCGCCATTCGGAGTCCGGCGGAAGAAGTTGGCCAGCACCACCCCCAAAGGCTATCGCCCACCCGTTTTTGTGGCCTTTTTCCGCTGGACGAACTTGGCGCCCCGGCCTTCGGGCGGTTATTTTTGGGCGCGGCTGTGCCCGGGGCCTATTTTTGGCACACGAAGGTCGCTCGCAAAGTCTCGCGCCATTCCGAGTCCGGTGGACGAAGTGGGCCAGCCCCACCCCCAAAGGCTATAGCCCACCCGTTTTTGTGGCCTTTTTCCGCTGGACAAACTGGGCGCCCCGGCCTTCGGGCGGTTATTTTTGGGCGCGGCTGTGCCCGGGGCCTATTTTTGGCTCACGGAGGCCGTTCGCAAAGTCTAGCACCATTCCGAGTCCGGCGGACGAAGTTGGCCAGCCCCACCCCCCAAAGGCTATAGCCCACCCGTTTTTGTGGCCTTTTTCCGCTGGACAAACTGGGCGCCCCGGCCTTCGGGCGGTTATTTTTGGGCGCGGCTGTGCCCGGGGCCTATTTTTGGCTCACGGAGGCCGTTCGCAAAGTCTAGCACCATTCCGAGTCCGGCGGACGAAGTTGGCCAGCCCCACCCCCCAAGGCTATAGCCCACCCGTTTTTGTGGCCTTTTTCCGCTGGTCGAACATGGCGCCCCGGCCTTCGGGCGGTTATTTTTGGGAGCGGCTGTGACCGGGGCCTATTTTTGGCACACGGAGGCCGCTCGCAAAGTCTCACGCCATTCAGAGTCCAGCGGACGAAGTTGGCCAGCCCCACCCCCAAAGGCTATCGCCCACCCGTTTTTTTGGCCTTTTTCCGATGGACGAACTTGGCGCCCCGGCCTTCGGGCAGTTATTTTTGGGCGCGGCTGTGCCCGGGGCCTATTTTTGGCACATGGAGGCCGCTCGCAAAGTCTCGCGCCATTCCAAGTCCAGTGGACGAAGTGGGCAAGCCCCACCCCCAAAGGCTATAGCCCACCCGTTTTTGTGGCCTTTTTCCGCTGGACAAACTTGGCGCCCTGGCCTTCGGGCGGTTATTTTTGGGCGCGGCTGTGCCCGGGGCCTATTTTTGGCTCACGGAGGCCGCTCGCCAAGTCTACCACCATTCCGAGTCCGGCGGACGAAGTTGGCCAGCCCCACCCCCAAAGGCTATCGCCCACCCGTTTTTGTGGCCTTTTTCCGCTGGACGAACTTGGCGCCCCGGCCTTCGGGTGGTTATTTTTGGGCGCGGCTGTGCCCGGGGCCTATTTTTGCCACACGGAGGCCGCTCACAAAGTCTCGCACCACTCCGCGTCCGGCGGACGATGTGGGCCAGCCTCACCCCCCAAGGCTATAGCCCACCCTTTTTTGTGGCCTTTTTCCGCTGGACGAACTTGGCGCCCCGGCCTTTGGGCGCGGCTGTGCCCGGGGACTATTTTTGGCACACGGAGGACGCTCGCAGAGTCTTGCGCCATTCCGAGTCCAGCGGACGAAATTGGCCAGCCCCACCCCCCAAGGCTATAGCCCTCCAGTTTTTGTGGCCTTGTTCCGCTGGACGAACTTGAAGCCTCGGCCTTCGGGCGGTTATTTTTGGGCGCGGCTGTGCCCGGGGCCTATTTTTGTCACACGGAGGCCGCTCGCAAAGTCTCGCGCCACTCCGAGTCCGGCGGACGAAGTGGGCTAGCCCCACCCCCCAAGGCTATAGCCCACCCTTTTTTGTGGCCTTTTTCCGCTGGACGAACTTGGCGCCCCGGCCTTCCGGCGCGGCTGTTCCCGGGGACTATTTTTGGCACACGGAGGCCGCTCACAAAGTCTCGCACCATTCCGAGTCCGGCGGACGAAGTTGGCCAGCCCCACCCCCAAAGGCTATCGCCCACCCGTTTTCGTGGCCTTTTTCCGCTGGACGAACTTGGCGCCCCGGCCTTCGGGTGGTTATTTTTGGGCGCGGCTGTCCCCGGGGCCTATTTTTGCCACACGGAGGCCGCTCACAAAGTCTCGCACCACTCCGCGTCCGGCGGACGATGTGGGCCAGCCTCACCCCCCAAGGCTATAGCCCACCCTTTTTTGTGGCCTTTTTCCGCTGGACGAACTTGGCGCCCCGGCCTTCCGGCGCGGCTGTTCCCGGGGACTATTTTTGGCACACGGAGGCCGCTCGCAGAGTCTCGCACCATTCCGAGTCCGGCGGACGAAGTTGGCCAGCCCCACCCCCCAAGGCTATAGCCCACCCGTTTTTGTGGCCTTTTTCTGCTGGACGAACTCGTCGCCCCGGCCTTCGGGCGGTTATTTTTGGGCGCGGCTGTGCCCGGGGCCTATTTTTGGCACACGGAGGCCGCTCGCAAAGTCTCGCGCCATTCCGAGTCCGGCGGATGAAGTTGGCCAGCCCCACCCCCCAAGGCTATATAGCCCACCCGTTTTTCTGCCCTTTTCCGCTGGACGAACTTGGCGCCCCGGCCTACGGGCGGTGATTTTTGGGCGCGGCCTTGTCTGGGGCCTATTTTTGGCACACGGAGGCCGCTCGCAAAGTCTCGCGCCACTCCGAGTCCGGCGGACGAAGTTGGCCAGCCCCACCCCCCAAGGCTATAGCCCACCCGTTTTTGTGGCCTTTTTCCGCTGGACGAACTTAGTACCCCGGCCTTCGAGCGGTTATTTTTGGACGCGGCTGTGCCCGGGGCCTATTTTTCGCACACGGAGGCTGCTCGCAAAGTCTCGCGCCATTCCGCGTCTGGCGGACGAAGCGGTCCAGCCCCACCCCCCAAGGCTATAGCCCACTCGTTTTTGTGGCCTTTTTCCGCTGCACGAACTTGGCGCCCCGGCCTTCGGGCTGTTATTTTGGGCTCGGCTGTGCCTGCGGCCTATTTTTGGCACACAGAGGTGCCTCGTAAAGTCTCGCGCCATTCTGAGTCCGGCGGACGAAGTTGGTCTGCCCCACCCCCCAAGGCTATAGCCCACCCGTTTTTGTGGCCTTTTTCCGCTGGACGAACTTGGCGCCCGGCCTTGGGCTGGTATTTTTAGGCGCGGCTGTGCCCATGGCCTATTTTTGGCACACGGAGGTGCCTCGCAAAGTCTCGCGCCATTCTGAGTCCAGTGGACGAGTTGGCCTGCCCCACCCCAAGGCTATAGCCCACCCGTTTTTGTGGCCTTTTTCCGCTGGACGAACTTGGCGCCCCGGCCTTCGGGCTGGTATTTTTGGGCGCGGCTGTGCCCGCGGCCTATTTTTGGCACACGGAGGTGCCTCGCAAAGTCTCGCGCCATTCCGCGTCTGGCGGACGAAGCGGTCCAGCCCCACCCCCCAAGGCTATAGCCCACTCGTTTTTGTGGCCTTTTTCCGCTGCACGAACTTGGCGCCCCGGCCTTCGGGCTGTTATTTTGGGCTCGGCTGTGCCTGCGGCCTATTTTTGGCACACAGAGGTGCCTCGTAAAGTCTCGCGCCATTCTGAGTCCGGCGGACGAAGTTGGTCTGCCCCACCCCCCAAGGCTATAGCCCACCCGTTTTTGTGGCCTTTTTCCGCTGGACGAACTTGGCGCCCCGGCCTTCGGGCTGGTATTTTTGGGCGCGGCTGTGCCTGCGGCCTATTTTTGGCACACTGAGGTGCCTCGCAAAGTCTCGCGCCATTCCGAGTCCGGCGGACGAAGTTGGCCAGCCGCACTCCCCAAGGCTATAGCCCACCCGTTTTTGTGGCCTTTTTCCGCTGGACGAACTTGGCGCCCCGGTCTTCGGGCTGGTATTTTTGGGCGCGGCTGTGCCTAAGGCCTATTTTTGGCACACGGAGGTGCCTCGCAAAGTCTCGCGCCATTCTGAGTCCGGCGGACGAAGTTGGCCTGCCCCACCCCCCAAGGCTATAGCCCACCCGTTTTTGTGGCCTTTTTCCGCTGGACGAACTTGGCGCCCCGGCCTTCGGGCTGGTATTTTTGGACGCGCCTGTGCCCGCGGCCTATTTTTGGCACACGGAGGCGCCTTACAAAGCCCGCGCCATTCCGAGTCCGGCGGACGAAGTTGGCCAGCCCCACCCCCCAAGGCTATAGCCCACCCGTTTTTGTGGCCTTTTTCCGCTGGACGAACTTGGCGCCCCGGCCTTCTGGCAGTTATTTTTTGGCGCGACTGTGCCCGCGGCCTATTTTTGGCACACAGAGGCGCCTCGCAAAGTCTCGCACCATTCCGAGTCCGGTGGACGAAGTTGGCCAGCCCCACCCCCCGAGTGTATAGCCCACCCGTTTTTGTTTCCTTTTTCCGCTGGACGAACTTGGCGCCCCGGCCTTCGGGCGGTTATTTTTTGGTGCGGCTGCGTCCACGGCCTATTTTTGGCACACGGAGGCCCCTCGTAAAGTCTCGCGCCATTCCGAGTCCGGCGGACGAAGTGGGCCAGCCCCACCCCCCAAGGCTATAGCCCATCCGTTTTTGTGGCCTTTTTCCGCTGGACGAACTTGGCGGCCCGGCCTTCGGGCGGTTATCATTGGGCGCGGCTGTGCCCGTAGCCTATTTTTGGCGCACGGAGGCCCTCGCAAATTCTGGCTCAATTCCGAGTCCGGCGGACGAAGTTGGCCAGCCCCACCCCCCAAGGCTATAGCCCACCCGTTTTTGTGGCCTTTTTCTGCAGGACGAACTTGGCGCCCCGGCCTTCGGGCGGGTATTTTCTGGCGCTGCTGTGCCCGGCCTATTTTTGGCACATGGAGTCACCTCGTAAAGTCTCGCGCCATTCCGAGTCCGGCGGACGAGGTGGCCAGCCCCACCCCAAGGCTATAGCCCACCCGTTTTTGTGGCCTTTTTCCGCTGGGACGAACTTGGCGCCCGGCCTTCGGGAGGGTATTTTTGTCGCTGCTGAGCCCATGAACCTATTTTTTTCGCACACAGAGTCGCCTCGTAAAGTCTCGCGCCATTCCGAGTCCGGCGGACGCGAGTTGAGTTGCCAGCACCCCTAAGGCTATAGCCCACCGTTTTTGTGGCCTTTTTCCGCTGGACGAACTGGGCGCCCCGGCCTTCGGGCGGTTATTTTTGTGAGCGGCTATGCCCGCAGCCTATTTTTGTCACACGGAGGCCCCTCGCAAAGTCTCGGGCCATTCCGAGTCCGGCGGAGGAAGTTGGCCAGCCCCACCCCCCCAGGCTATAGCCCACCCGTTTTTGTGGCCTTTTTCCGCTGGACGAACTTGGCGCCCCGGCCTTCGGGCGGTTATTTTTGAGCGCGGCAGTGCCCGCATCCTATTTTGGCTTACGGAGGCCCCTCGCAAAGTCTCGCGCCATTCCGAGTCCGGCGGACGAAGTTGGCCAGCCCCACCCCCCGAGGCTATAGCCCACCCGTTTTTGTGGCCTTTTTCTGCAGGACGAACTTGGCGCCCCGGCCTTCGGGCGGGTATTTTCTGGCGCTGCTGTGCCCGCGGCCTATTTTTGGCACACGGAGTCACCTCGCAAAGTCTCGCGCCATTCCGAGTCCGGCGGACGAAGGTGGCCAGCCCCACCCCCCAAGGCTATAGCCCACCCGTTTTGTGGCCTTTTCCGCTGGACTGAACTTGGCGCCCGGCCTTCGGGAGGGTATTTTTGGCGCGGCTGAGCCCGCAGCCTATTTTTGGCACACTGCAGTCGCCTCGTAAAGTCTCGCGCCATTCCGAGTCCGGCGGACGACGGTTGGCCAGCCCCACCCCCAAGGCTATAGCCCACCCGTTTTTGTGGCCTTTTCCATTTGGACGAACTTGGCGCCCCGGCCTTCGGGAGGGTATTTTTGGGCGCGGCTGAGCCCGCAGCCTATTTTTGGCACACGGAGTCGCCTCGCAAAGTCTCGCGCCATTCCGAGTCCGGCGGACGAAGTTGGCCAGCCCCACCCCCCAAGGCTATAGCCCACCCGTTTTTGTGGCCTTTTTCCGCTGGACGAACTTGGCGCCCCGGCCTTCGGGCGGTTATTTTTGGCCGCGGCTGTGCCCGCGGCCTATTTTTGGCACACGGAGGCCACCCGCAAAGTCTCGTTCCATTCCGAGTCCGGCGGACGAAGTGGGCCAGCCGCACCCCAAGGCTATAACCCACCTGTTTTTGTGGCCTTTTCCGCTGGACGAACTTGGCGCCCCGGACTTGGGCGGTTATTTTTGGGCAGTGGCTGTATCCACGGCCTATTTTTGGCACACGGAGGCCCCTCGCAAAGTCTCGCGCCATACCGAGTCCGGCGGACAAACTCGGCCAGCCCCACCCCCCAAGGTTATAGCCCACCCGTTTTTGTGGCTTTTTTCCGCTGGACGAACTTGGCGCCCCGGCCTTCGGGCAGTTATTTTTGGGCGCGGCTGTGCCCGCATCCTATTTTGGCTTACGGAGGCCCCTCGCAAAGTCTCGCGCCATTTCGAGTCCGGCGGACGAAGTTGGCCAGCCCCACCCCCCGAGGCTATAGCCCACCCGTTTTTGTGGCCTTTTTCCGCTGGACGAACTTGGCGCCCCGGCCTTCGGGCGGGTATTTTAGGCGCGGCTGTACCGCGACCTTTTTTTGAAATACAAGTGTGCAACCCAAGAGGGGGGGTGAATTGGATTTTTAAAATCTATCCTAACAAATCCACACAATAAGCAATCTAATGTCTTAACAATAATTGAAAACAATAAGTTCAATAATAGTGCAATAATTAAAGAGTAAGGGAGAAGAGAAACAAACACACGAATTTTTACGTGGTTCGGCAATCCCCGCCTACGTCCACGCCTCCAAGCGATCCAAGCTCGAGGATTTCACTATCGAGCCTTTCCAAGGCTTCAACAATTACAATTGACTTCGAGGTGTCAATAAACCTTTACAACAAAGAGATTATCTCCCAATCTCTTCACTCAAGTGTCTCACACACTCAAATTCTTACAAATGAGATGAACAAATGATGATTACAATGAAACTCACTCAATGAGTAGATATACAATGATGAAGAACAAGAAAAGATTCAATGTTTGTATTTCGCAAGTTTGAACACTCAAGATATCACGTGTGCCTTTTGTTTTTGCTTGTTGGAGAGCTTCAAAATGAGTTGGATTTGAGTTCTTATAGCTTGAGCTTGAAAACTAGCCGTTACTCACATTCTGGGCTATCCGGTTTGCCGTTTAATGGAATCCGGTAAGCCGGATTTATGTTACCGTTAAGGCAAAATTCAAAATTTTGCCTAACACTTGCTTGGATTCGAATCGATGGCCGTTTTCGTTATGGTGCTTACTGCCCGAATTCGGCCTGCCGTTTATCAGTAACCGGTAAGCCGGTTGCTACAGTAACCTGCTACAGTGAAATTTTCCCATATTTTCAGTTTGACCCCAAAACTTTATAAAAACTGTAGTATGGCCCAAAACGTTATGAAACTTTGCAAATAGGTCCAATTTCAGAATTTTTAAGTAATGCTTCGTTAATCCCAAAACTTTCAGAAATTATGACTTTGCCCAAACTTTGTGAAATTATATAATGACCCCAAAAACATTTAAATAATTTCAAATAAGTCCAAATCCGAAAACTTTAAAAACATTATCAAAGCTTTTAAAATACATGTGGTTTGTTATCATCAAAATCAATATTTATAGCCATATAGGCTAACATTTTTGGCACACGGAGTCGACTCGCAAAGTCTCGCACCATTCCGAGTCCGGCGGACGAAGTTGGCCCGCCCCACCCCCCAAGGCTATAGCCCACTCGTTTTTGTGGCCTTTTTCCGCTGGACGAAATTGGCGCCCCGGCCCTCGGGCGGGTATTTTTGGGGGCGGCTGTGCCCGTGGCCTATTTTTGGAACACGGAGGCGCCTCGCAAAGTCTCGCACCATTCCGAGTCCGTCGGACGAAGTTGGCCAGCCCCACCCCCCAAGCCTATAGCCCACCCGTTTTTGTGGCCTTTTTCCGCTGGACGAACTTGGCGCCCCGGCCTTCGGGCGGGTATTTTTGGGCGCGGCTGTGCCCGCGGCCTATTTTTAGCACACGGAGCCGCCTCGCAAAATCTCGCGCCATTCCGAGTCCGGCGTACGAAGTTGGCCAGCCCCACCGCCCAAGGCTATAGCCCACCCGTTTTTGTGGCCTTTTTCCGCTGGACGAACTTGGCGCCCCGGCCTTCGGGAGGGTATTTTTGGACGCGCCTGTGCCCGCGGCCTATTTTTGGCACGCGGAGGCCGCTCGCAAAGTCTCGCCCCATTCCGAGTCCGGCGGACGATGTTGGCCAGCCCCTCCCCCCAAGGCTATAGCCCACCCGTTTTTTGGCCATTTTTCCGCTGGACGAACTTGGCGCCCCGACCTTCGGGCATTTATTTTTGGGCGCGGCTGTGCCCGCGGCCTATTTTTGGTACGCGTAGGCCGCTCGCAAAGTCTCACCCCATTCCGGGTCCAGCGGACGAAGTTGGCCAGCCCCTCCCCCCAAGGCTATAGCCCACCCGTTTTTTGGCCATTTTACCGCTGGACGAACTTGGCGCCCCGGCCTTCGGGCGGTTATTTTTGGGCAGTGGCTGTGACCACGGCCTATTTTTGGCACACGGAGGCCCCTCGCAAAGTCTCGCGCCATTCCGAGTCCGGCGGACGAACTCGGCCAGCCCCACCCCCCAAGCTTATAGCCCACCCGTTTTTGTGGCCTTTTTCCGCTGGACGAACTTGGCGCCCCGGCCTTCGGGCGGTTATTTTTGGGCGCGGCTGTGCCCGCATCCTATTTTTGGCACACGGAGGCACCTCGCAAAGTCTCGCGCCATTCCGAGTCCGGCGGACGAAGTTGGCCAGCCCCACCCCCCAAGCCTATAGCCCACCCGTTTTTGTGGCCTTTTTCCGCTGGACGAACATGGCGCCCCGGCCTTCGGGCGGGTATTTTTGGGCGCGGCTGTACCCGCGGCCTATTTTTGGCACACGGAGTCGACTCGCAAAGTCTCGCACCATTCCGAGTCCGGCGGACGAAGTTGGCCCGCCCCACCCCCCAAGGCTATAGCCCACTCGTTTTTGTGGCCTTTTTCCGCTGGACGAAATTGGCGCCCCGGCCCTCGGGCGGGTATTTTTGGGGGCGGCTGTGCCCGTGGACTATTTTTGGAACACGGAGGCACCTCGCAAAGTCTCGCGCCATTCCGAGTCCGTCGGACGAAGTTGGCCAGCCCCACCCCCCAAGGCTATAGCCCACCCGTATTTGTGGCCTTTTTCCGCTGGACGAACTTGGCGCCCCGGCCTTCGGGAGGGTATTTTTGGGCGCGGCTGAGCCCGCAGCCTATTTTTGGCACACGGAGTCGCCTCGCAAAATCTCGCGCCATTCCGAGTCCGGCGTACGAAGTTGGCCAGCCGCACCCCCCAGGGCTATAGCCCACCCGTTTTTGTGGCCTTTTTCCGCTGGACGAACTTGGCGCCCCGCCTTCGGGGAGGGTATTTTTGGCGCGCCTGTGCCCGCGGCCTATTTTTGGCACGCGGAGGCCGCTCGCAAAATCTCGCCCCATTCCGAGTCCGACGGACGAAGTTGGCCATCCCCTCCTCCCAAGGCTATAGCCCACCCGGTTTTTGGCCATTTGACCGCTGGACGAACTTGGCGCCCCGGCCTTCGGGCGGTTATTTTTAGGCGTGGCTGTGCCGCGGCCCTATTTTTGTACGCGGGAGGCCGCTGCAAAGTCTCGCCCCATTCCGAGTCAGGCGGACGAAGTCGACCAGCCCTCCCAAGGCCATAGCCCACCCGTTTTTGGCCATTTTCCGCTGGGGGGTTTGGGCGCGCCGACCTTCGGGGGGTTATTTTTGGGCGCGGCTGTGCCCGCGGGCTATTTTTGGCACGTCGAGGCCGCTCGCAAAGTCTTGCCCCATTCCGAGTCCGGCGGACGAAGTGGGCCAGCCCTCCCCCCAAGGCTATAGCCCACTCGTTTTTTGGCCATTTTTCCGCTGGACGAACTTGGCACCCCGGCCTTTGGGCGGTTATTTTTGGGCGCGGCTGTGACCACGGCCTATTTTTGGCATGCGGAGGCCGCTCGCAAAGTCTCACCCCATTCTGAGTCCGGCGGACGAAGTGGGCCAGCCTCTCCCCCCAAGGCCATAGCCCACCCGTTTTTTGGCCATTTTTCCGCTGGGGGGTTTGGGCGCGCCGACCTTCAGGGGGTTATTTTTGGGCGTGGCTGTGCCCGCGGCATATTTTTGGCACGCGGAGGTCGTTCGCAAACGCTCGCTCCATTCCGAGTCCGGCGGACGAAGTTGGCCAGCCCGTCCCCGCAAGGCTATAGCCCACCTGTTTTTTGGCCATTTTCCCGCTGGACGAACTTGGCGCCCCGGCCTTCGGGCGGTTATTTTTGGGCGCGGCTGTGCCCGCGGCCTATTTTTGGCACGCGCAGGCCGCTCGCAAAGTCTCGCCCCATTCCGAGTCCGAGTGAGACGAAGTTGGCCAACCGCTCCCCCAGGGCTATGGCCCACCCGTTTTTGGCCATTTTCTGCTGGGGTGTTTGGGCGCGCCCGACGACAGGGGTTATTTTTGGGCACGGCTGTGCCCGCGGCCTATTTTTGTGTGCGGAGGCCGGTCGCAAAGTCTCGCCCCATTCCGAGTCCGGCAGGCCGAAGTTGGCCAGCCCCCTCCCCAAGGCTATAGCCCACCCGTTTTTGGCCATTTTCCGCTGGACGAACTTGGCGCCCGGGCCTTGGGCGGTTATTTTTAGGCGCGGCTGTGCACGCTGACATATTTTTGGCACGCGGAGGTCGTTCGCAAAGTCTCGCCCTATTCCGAGTCCGTCGGACGAAGTGGGCCAGCCCCTCCCCCCAAGGGTATAGCCCACCCGTTTTTTGGCCATTTTTCCGCTGGGGGGTTTGGGCGCGCCGACCATTGGGGGGTTATTTTTGGGCGCGGCTGTGCCCTCGGCCTATTTTTGGCACGCGGAGGCCGCTCGCAAACGCTCGCTCCATTCCGAGTCCGGCGGACGAAGTTGGCCAGCCCCTCCCCCCAAGGCGATAGCCCACCCGTTTTTTGGCCATTTTTCCGCTGGACGAACTTGGCGCCCCGGACTTCGCGCGTTTATTTTTGGGCGCGGCTGTGCGCGCGGCCTTATTTTGGCACACGGAGGCCGCTCGCAAAGTCTCACCCCATTCCGAGTCCGGCGGACGAAGTGGGCAAGCCCTCCCCCCAAGGCTATAGCCCACTCGTTTTTTGACCATTTTTCCACTGGACGAACTTGGCACCCCGGCCTTTGGGCGGTTATTTTTGGGCGCGGCTGTGCCCACGGCCTACTTTTGGCATGCGGAGGCCGCTCGCAAAGTCTCACCCCATTCCGAGTCCGGCGGACGAAGTGGGCCAGCCTCTCCCCCCAAGGCCATAGCCCACCCGTTTTTTGGCCATTTTTCCGCTGGGGGGTTTGGGCGCGCCGACCTTCGGGGGGTTATTTTTGGGCGCGGCTGTGCCCGCGGCCTATTTTTGGCACGCGGAGGCCGCTGGATAAGTCTCGCCCCATGCCGAGTCCGGCGGAAGAAGTAGGCCAGCCGCTCCCCCGAGGGCTATGGCCCACCCGTTTTTTGGCCATTTTTCCGCTGGGGTGTTTGGGCGCGCCCGGCGGCGGGGTTATTTTGGGGCTCGGCTGTGCCCGCGGCCTATTTTTGGCACGCGGAGGCCGGTCGCTAAGTCTCGCCCCATTCCGAGTCCGGCGGACGAAGTTGGCCAGCCCCTCCCCCGACGGCTATAGCCCACCCGTTTTTTGGCCATTTTCCGCTGGGCCGAACTTGGCGCCGGGCCTTCGGGCTGTTATTTTTAGGCGCGGCTGTGCCTGCGGCTTATTTTTGGCACGCGGAGGTCGTTCGCAAAGTCTCGCCTATTCCGAGTCCGAGGCGGACGAGTGGGCAGCCCTCCCCCAAGGCTATAGCCCACCCGTTTTTGGCCATTTTCCGCTGGGGGTTTGGGCGCGCCGACCTTTGGGGGTTATTTTTGGGCGCGGCTGTGCCCTCGGCCTATTTTTAGCACCTTGGAGGCCGCTCACAAATGCTCGCTCCATTCCGAGTCCGAGCGGACGAGTTGTTGCCAGCCCTCCCCCCAAGGCTATAGCCCGCCCTATTTTTGGACATGTTTCCGCTGGGGTGTTTGGGCGCGCCGAGCGACGGGGGGTTATTTTTGGGCCCGGGTGTGCCCGTGGCCTGTTTTTGGCACGCGGAGGCCGCTCGCAAAGTCACGCCCCATTCCGAGTCCGGCGGACGAAGTTGGCCAGCCCCTCCCCCCAAGGCTATAGCCCACCCATTTTGGCCATTTTCATTTGGGCGAACTTGGCACCCGGCCTTGGGCTGTTATTTTTAGCGCGGCTCTGCCCAGCAGCCCTATTTTTGGCACGCGGAGGGCGTTCGCAAAGTCTTGCCCCATTCGGATTCCGGCGGACGAAGTGGGCCAGCCCCTCCCCCCAAGGCTATGGCCCACCCGTTTTTTGGCCATTTTTCCCCTGGGGGGTTTGGGCGCGCCGACCTTTGGGGGGTTATTTTTGGACGCGGCTGTGCCACGGCCTATTTTTGGCACTCGGAGGCCTCTCGCAAAGTCTCGCCCCATTCCGAGTCCGGCAAACGAATTTGTCCAGCCCCTCCCCCCAAGGCTATGGCCCACCATTTTTTTGGCCATTTTTCATTTGGGGGGTTTGGGCGCGCCGACCTTCGGGGCCATATTTTTGTGTGCGGCTGTGCCCGCGGCCAATTTTTTGCACGCGGATGCCGCTCGCAAAGTCTCGCCCCATTCCGAGTCCGGCAGACGAATTTGTCCAGCCCCTCCCCCCAAGGCTATGGCCCACCTGTTTTTTGGCCATTTTTCCGCTGGGGGGTTTGGGCGCGCCGACCTTCGGGGGGTTATTTTTGTGTGCGGCTGTGCCCGCGGCCAATTTTTGGCACGCGGAGGCCGCTCCCAAAGTCTCGCCCCATTCCGAGTCCGGCAGACGAAGTTGTCCAGCCCGTCCCCCCAAGGCTATAGCCCACCCGTTTTTTGGCCATTTTTCCGCTGGGGGGTTTGGGTGCGCCGACCTTCGGGGGGTTATTTTTGGGCGCGGTGTGCCCGCAGCCTATTTTTGGTACGCGGAGGCCACCCGCAAAGTCTCGCCCCATTCCGAGTCCGGCGGACGAAGTTGGCCAGCCCCTCCCCCCAAGGCTATAGACCACCCGTTTTTTGGCCATTTTTCCGCTGGGGGGTTTGGGTGCGCCGACCTTTGGGGGGTTATTTTTGGGCGCGGCTGTGCCCGCGGCCTATTTTTGGCACTCGGAGGGCGCTCGCAAAGTCTCGCCCCATTCGGAGTCCGGCGGACGAAGTGGGCCAGCCCCTCCCCCCAAGGCTATAGCCCACCCGTTTTTTGGCCATTTTTCCGCTGGACAAACTTGGCGCCCCGGCCTTCGGGCGGTTATTTTTGGGTACGGCTGTGCCCATGGCCAATTTTTTCACGTGGAGGCCGCTCGCAAAGTCCCGCCCCATTCCGAGTCCGGCGGATGAAGTTGGCCAGCCGCTCCCCCAAAGGCTATAGCCCACCCATTTTTTGGCCATTTTTCCGCTGGGGGGGTTGGGCGCGCCGACCTTCGGAGGGTTATTTTTGGGCGTGGCTGTGCCCGTGGCCTATTTTTGGCACGCGGAGGCTGCTCACAAAATCTCATCAAATTCCGAGTCAGGCGGACGAAGTTGGCCAGCCCCTCCCCCAAAGGCTATAGCCCAACCGTTTTTTGGCCATTTTTCCGCTGGGGGGGTTGGGCGCGCCGACCTTCGGAGGGTTATTTTTGGGCGTGGCTGTGCCCGTGGCCTATTTTTGGCACGCGGAGGCCGCTCGCAAAATCTCACCAAATTCCGAGTCAGGCGGACGAAGTTGGCCAGCCCCTACCCCCAAGGCTATAGCCCACCCGTTTTTCTGGCCTTTTTCCGCTGGATGAACTTGGCGCCCCGGCCTTCGGGCGGTTATTTTTGGGTGCGCCTGTGTCCGCGGCCTATTTTTGGCACACGGAGGCCCCTCGCAAACTCTCGCGCCATTCCGAGTCTGGTGGACGAAGTGGGCCTGCCCCACCCCCCAAGGCTATAGCCCACCCGTTTTTGTGGCCTTTTTCCGCTGGACGAACTTGGCGCCCCGGCCTTCGGGCGGTTATTTTTTGGCGCGCCTGTGGCCGCGGCCTATTTTTGGCACACGGAGGCCCCTCATAAAGTCTCGTGCCATTCCGAGTCCGGCGGACGAAGTTGGCCAGCCCCACCCCCCAAGGCCATAGCCCACCCGTTTTTGTGGCCTTTTTCCGCTGGATGAACTTGGCGCCCCGGCCTTCGGGCGGTTATTTTTGGGCGCGGCTGTGCCCGCGGCCCATTTTTCGTGCATGGAGGCCACTCGCAAAGTCTCGCGCCATTCCGAGTCTGGCGGACGAAGTGGGCCTGCCCCACCCCCCAAGGCTATAGCCCACCCGTTTTTGTGGCCTTTTTCCGCTGGACGAACTTGGCGCCCCGGCCTTCGGGCGGTTATTTTTGGGCGCGCCTGTGTCCGCGGCCTATTTTTGTCACACGGAGGCCCCTCGTAAAGTCTCGCGCCATTCCGAGTCCGGCGGAAGACGTTGGCCAGCCCCACCCCCCAAGGCCATAGCCCACCCGTTTTTGTGGCCTATTTCCGCTGGACGAACTTGGCGCCCCGGCCTTCGGGCAGTTATTTTTGGGTGTGGCTGTGCCCGCGGCCTGTTTTTGGCACGCGGAGACCCCTCGTAAAGTCTCGCACCATTCCGAGTCCGGCGGACGAAGTTGCCCTGCCCCACCCCCCAATTCTATAGCCCACCCGTTTTTGTGGCCTTTTTCCGCTGGATGAACTTGGCGCCCCGGCCTTCGGGCGGTTATTTTTGGGCGCGCCTGTGTCCGCGGCCTATTTTTGGCACACGGAGGCCCCTCGCAAACTCTCGCGCCATTCCGAGTCTGGCGGACGAAGTGGGCCTGCCCCACCCCCCAAGGCTATAGCCCACCCGTTTTTGTGGCCTTTTTCCGCTGGACGAACTTGGCGCCCCGGCCTTCGGGTGGTTATTTTTAGCGCGCCTGTGGCCGCGGCCTATTTTAACACGGAGGCCCCTCATAAAGTCTCGCGCCATTCCGAGTCCGCGGACGAAGTTGGCCAGCCCCACCCCCAAGGTCATAGCCCACCCGTTTTGTGGCCTTTTCCGCTGGATGAACTTGGCGCCCCGGCCTTCGGGCGGTTATTTTTGGGCGCGGCTGTGCCCGCGGCCTATTTTTCGCGCATGGAGGCCACTCGCAAAGTCTCGCGCCATTCCGAGTCTGGCGGACGAAGTGGGCCTGCCCCACCCCCCAAGGCGATAGCCCACCCGTTTTTGTGGCCTTTTTCCGCTGGACGAACTTGGCGCCCCGGCCTTCGGGTGGTTATTTTTGGGCGCGCCTGTGTCCGCGGCCTATTTTTGTCACACGGAGGCCCCTCGTAAAGTCTCGCGCCATTCCGAGTCCGGCGGAAGACGTTGGCCAGCCCCACCCCCCAAGGCCATAGCCCACCCGTTTTTGTGGCCTATTTCCGCTGGACGAACTTGGCGCCCCGGCCTTCGGGCAGTTATTTTTGGGTGTGGCTGTGCCCGCGGCCTGTTTTTGGCACGCGGAGACCCCTCGTAAAGTCTCGCACCATTCCGAGTCCGGCGGACGAAGTTGCCCTGCCCCACCCCCCAATTCTATAGCCCACCCGTTTTTGTGGCCTTTCTCCGCTGGATGAACTTGGCGCCCCGGCCTTCGGACGGTTATTTTTGGGCGCGCCTGTGTCCGCGGCCTATTTTTGGCACACGGAGGCCCCTCGCAAAGTCTCGCGCCATTCCGAGTCTGGCGGACGAAGTCGGCCTGCCCCACCCCCCAAGGCTATAGCCCACCCGTTTTTGTGGCCTTTTTCCGCTGGACGAACTTGGCGCCCCGGCCTTCGGGCGGTTATTTTTTGGCGCGCCTGTGGCCGCGGCCTATTTTTGGCACACGGAGGCCCCTCATAAAGTCTCGCGCCATTCCGAGTCCGGCGGACGAAGTTGGCCAGCCCCACCCCCCAAGGCCATAGCCCACCCGTTTTTGTGGCCTTTTTTCCGCTGGATGAACTTGGCGCCCCGGTCTTCGGGCGGTTAGTTTTGGGCGCGGCTGTGCCCGCGGCCTATTTTTCGCGCATGGAGGCCACTCGCAAAGTCTCACGCCATTCCGAGTCCGGCGGACGAAGTTGGCCAGCCCCACCCCCCAAGGCTATAGCCCACCCGTTTTTGTGGCCTTTTTCCGCAGGACGAACTTGGCGCCCCGGCCTTGGGTGGTTATTTTTGGGCAATAGCTGTGCCCGCGGCCTATTTTTGGCACACGGAGGCCCCTCGCAAAGTCTCGCGCCATTCCGAGTCCGGCGGACGAAGTGGGCCAGCCCCACCCCCCGAGGCTATAGCCCTCCCGTTTTTTGGCCATTTTTCCGCTGGACGAACTTGGCGCCCCGGCATTCGGGCGGTTATTTTTGGGCGCGGCTGTGCCCACGGCCTATTTTTGGCATGCGGAAGCCGCTCACAACGTCTCGCCCCATTCCAAGTCCGGCGGACGAAATTGGCCAGCCCCTCCCCCCAAGGCTATAGCCCACCCGTTTTTTGGCCATTTTTCCAATGGACAAACTTGGCGTCCCGGCCTTTGGGCAGTTATTTTTGGGAACGGCCGTGCCCGTGTCCTATTTTTGTCACCCGGAGGCCGCTCGCAAAGTCTCGCCCCATTCCGAGTCCAGCGGACGAAGTTGGCCAGCCCCTCCCCCCAAGGCTATAGCCCACCCGTTTTTTGGCCATTTTTCCGCTGGACGAATTTGGCGCCCCGACCTTCGGGCGGTTATTTTTGGGCACGGCTGTGCCCGTGGCCTATATTTGGAATACGGAGGCCACTCGCAAAGTCTTGCCCCATTCCGAGTCCGGCGGACGAAGTGGGCCAGACCCTCCCCCCAACGCTATAGCCCACCCGTTTTTGGCCATTTTTACGCGGGGCCGAACTTTGTTCCCGGCCTTCGGGCAGTTATTTTTGGGTACGGCCGTGCCCGCGTCCTATTTTTGGTACGCGGAGGCCGCTCGCAAAGTCTCGCCCCATTCCGAGTCCGGCGGGACAGGATTGGCGAGCCCCTCCGCCCAAGGCTATAGCCCACCCGTTTTTTGGACAGTTTTCCGCTGGGAGGTTTGGGCGCGCCGACCTTCGGTCGGTTATTTTTGGGCGCAGCTGTGCCCGTGACCTATTTTTGGCACGCGGAGGCCGCTCGCAAAGTCTCGCCCCATTCCGAGTCCGGCGGACGAAGTTGGCCAGCCCCTCCCCCCAAGGCTATAGCCCACCCGTTTTTTGGCCATTTTTCCGCTCGACGAACTTGGCGCCCCGGCCTTCGGTGGTTTTTTTTTGGGCGCGGCTGTGCCCATGGACTATTTTTGGGATGCGGAGGCCGCTCGTAAAGTCTCGCCCCATTCCGAGTCCGGCGGACGAAGTTGGCCAGCCCCTCCCCCCAAGGCGATAGCCCACCCATTTTTTGGCCATTTTCCGCTGGATGAACTTGGCGCCCCGGCCTTCGATCAGTTATTTTTAGGCGAGCCTGTGCCCGTGGCCTATTTTTGGCACGCGGAGGCCGCTCGCAAAGTCTCACCCCATTCCGAGTCCGGCGGACGAAGTGGGCCAGGCCCTCCCCCCAAGGCTATAGCCCACCCGTTTTTTGGCCATTTTTCCGCTGGACGAACTTGGTGCCCCGGCCTTCGGGCGGTTATTTTTGGGCCCGGCTGTGCCCGTGGCCTATTTCTAGCACGTGGAGGCTGCTCGCAAAGTCTCGCCCCATTCTGAGTCTGGCGGCCGAAGTGGGCCAGCCCCTCCCCCCAAGGCTATAGCCCACCCGTTTTTGTGGCCTTTTTCCGCTGGACGAACTTGGCGCCCCGGCCTTCGGGCGGTTATTTTTGGGCGCGCCTGTGTCCGCGGCCTATTTTTGTCACACGGAGGCCCCTCGTAAAGTCTCGCGCCATTCCGAGTCCTTCGGAAGACGTTGGCCAGCCCCACCCCCCAAGGCCATAACCCACCCGTTTTTGTGGCCTATTTCCGCTGGACGAACTTGGCGCCCCGGCCTTCGGGCAGTTATTTTTGGGTGTCGCTGTGCCCGCGGCCTGTTTTTGGAACACTGAGGCCCCTCGTAAAGTCTCGTACCATTCCGAGTCCGGCGGACGAAGTTGCCCTGCCCCACCCCCCAAGTCTATAGCCCACCCGTTTTTGTGGCCTTTTTCCGCTGGACGAACTTGGCGCCCCGGCCTTCGGGCGGTTATTTTTGGGCGCGCCTGTGTCCGCGGCCTATTTTTGTCACACGGAGGCCCCTCGTAAAGTCTCGCGCCATTCCGAGTCCGGCGGAAGACGTTGGCCAGCCCCACCCCCCAAGGCCATAGCCCACCCGTTTTTGTGGCCTATTTCCGCTGGACGAACTTGGCGCCCCGGCCTTCGGGCAGTTATTTTTGGGTGTGGCTGTGCCCGCGGCCTGTTTTTGGCACGCGGAGGCCCCTCGTAAAGTCTCGCACCATTCTGAGTCCGGCGGACGAAGTTGGCCAGCCCCACCCCCAAGGCTATAGCCCACCCGTTTTTGTGGCCTTTTTCCGCAGGACGAACTTGGCGCCCCGGCCTTCGGGCGGTTATTTTTGGGCGCGGCTGTGCCCGGGGCCTATTTTTGGCACACGGAGGCCGCTCGCAAAGTCTCGCGCCATTCCGAGTCCGGCGGACGAAGTTGGCCAGCCCCACCCCCCAAGCCTATAGCCCACCCGTTTTTGTGGCCTTTTTCCGCTGGACGAACTTGGCGCCCCGGCCTTCGGGCGGTTATTTTTGGGCGCGGCTTTGCCCGGGGCCTATTTTTGGCACACGGAGGCCGCTCGCAAAGTCTCGCGCCATTCCGAGTCCGGCGGACGAAGTCGGCCAGCCCCACCCCCCAAGGCTATAGCCCACCCGTTTTCATGGCCTTTTTCCGCTGGACGAACTTGGCGCCCCGGCCTTCGGGCGGTTATTTTTGGGCGCGGCTTTGCCCGGGGCCTATTTTTGGCACACCGAGGCCGCTCGCAAAGTCTCGCGCCATTCCGAGTCCGGCGGACGAAGTTGGCAAGCCCCACCCCCCAAGGCTATAGCCCACCCGTTTTTGTGGCCTTTTTCCGCTGGACGAACTTGGCGCCCCGGCCTTCGGGCGGTTATTTTTGGGCACGGCTGTACCCGGGGGCTATTTTTGGCACACGGCGGCCGCTCGCAAAGTCTCGCGCCATTCCGAGTCCGGCGGACGAAGTTGGCCAGCCCCACCCCCCAAGCCTATAGCCCACCCGGTTTTGTGGCCTTTTTCCGCTGGACGAACTTGGCGCCCCGGCCTTCGGGCGGTTATTTTTGGGCGCGGCTGTGCCCGGGGCCTATTTTTTGCAAACGGAGGCCGCTCGCAAAGTCTCGCGCCATTCCGAGTCCTGCGGACGAAGTCGGCCAGCCCCACCCCCCAAGCCTATAGCCCACCCGTTTTTGTGGCCTTTTTCCGCTGGACGAACTTGGCGCCCCGGCCTTCGGGCGGTTATTTTTGGGCGCGGCTGTGCCCGGGTCGAACTTGGCGCCCCGGCCTTCGGGCGGTTATTTTTGGGCGCGGCTGTGTCCGGGGCCTATTTTTGGCACACGGAGGCCGCTCGCAAAGTCTCGCGCCATTCCGAGTCCGGCGGACGAAGTTGGCCAGCCCCACCCCCCAAGCCTATAGCCCACCCATTTTTGTGGCCTTTTTCCGCTGGACGAACTTGGCGCCCCGGCCTTCGGCGGTTATTTTTGGACGCGGCTGTGCTCGGGGCCTATTTTTGGCACACGGAGGCCGGTCGCAAAGTCTCACACCATTCCGAGTCCGGCGGACGAAGTTGGCCAGCCCCACCCCCCAAGCCGAAAGCCCACCCGGTTTTGTGGCCTTTTTCCGCTGGACGAACTTGGCGCCCCGGCCTTCGGGCGGTTATTTTTGGGCGCGGCTGTGCCCGGGGCCTATTTTTGGCAAACGGAGGCCGCTCGCAAAGTCTCGCGCCATTCCGAGTCCGGCGGACGAAGTCGGCCAGCCCCACCCCCCAAGCCTATAGCCCACCCGTTTTTGTGGCCTTTTTCCGCTGGACGAACTTGGCACCCCGGCCTTCGGGCGGTTATTTTTGGGCGCGGCTGTGCCCGGGGCCTATTTTTGGCACACGGAGGCCGCTCGCAAAGTCTCGCGCCATTCCGAGTCCGGCGGACGAAGTGGACAAGCCCCACCCCCCAAGGCTATAGCCCACCCGTTTTTGTGGCCTTTTTCCACTGGACGAACTTGGCGCCCCGGCCTTCGGGCGGTTATTTTTGGGCGCGACTGTGCCTGGGGCTTATTATTGGCACACGGAGGCCGCTCGCAAAGTCTCACGCCATTCCGAGTCCGGCGGACGAAGTCGGCCAGCCCCACACCCCAAGCCTATAGCCTACCCGTTTTTGTGGCCTTTTTCCGCTGGACGAACTTGGCGCCCCGGCCTTCGGGTGGTTATTTTTGGGTACGGCTGTACCCGGGGCCTAGTTTTGGCACACGGCGGCCACTCGCAAAGTCTCGCGCCATTCCGAGTCCGGCGGACGAAGTCGGCCAGCCCCACCCCCCAAGGCTATAGCCCACCCGTTTTCATGGCCTTTTTCCGCTGGACGAACTTGGCGCCCCGGCCTTCGGGTGGTTATTTTTGGGTACGGCTGTACCCGGGGCCTAGTTTTGGCACACGGCGGCCGCTCGTAAAGTCTCGCGCCATTCCGAGTCCGGCGGACGAAGTCGGCCAGCCCCACCCCCCAAGGCTATAGCCCACCCGTTTTCATGGCCTTTTTCCGCTGGACGAACTTGGCGCCCCGGCCTTCGGGCGGTTATTTTTGGGCGCGGCTGTGCCCGGGACGAACTTGGCGCCCCGGCCTTCGGGCGGTTATTTTTGGGCGCGGCTGTGCCCGGGGCCTATTTTTGGCACACGGAGGCCGCTCGCAAAGTCTCGCGCCATTCCGAGTCCGGCGGACGAAGTCGGCCAGCCCTACCCCCCAAGCCTATAGCCTACCCGTTTTTGTGGCCTTTTTCCGCTGGACGAACTTGGCGCCCCGGCCTTCGGGAGGTTATTTTTGGGCACGGCTGTACCCGGGGCCTATTTTTGGCACACGGCGGCCGCTCGCAAAGTCTCGCGCCATTCCGAGTCCGGCGGACGAAGTCGGCCAGCCCCACCCCCCAAGGCTATAGCCCACCCGTTTTCATGGCCTTTTTCCGCTGGACGAACTTGGCGCCCCGGCCTTCGGGCGGTTATTTTTGGGCGCGGCTGTGCCCGGGTCCTATTTTTGGGACACGGAGGCCGCTCGCAATATCTCGTGCTATTCCGAGTCCGGCGGACGAAGTTGGCTAGCCCGACCCCCCAAGGCTATAGCCCACCCGTTTTTGTGGCCTTTTTCCGCTGGACGAACTTGGCGCCCCGGCCTTCGGGCGGTTATTTTTGGGCGCGGCTGTGCCCGGGGCCTATTTTTGGCAAACGGAGGCCGCTCGCAATGTCTCGCGCCATTCCGAGTCCGGCGGGACGAGTCGACCAGCCCCACCCCCAAGGCTATAGCCCACCCGTTTTTGTGGCCATTTTCCGCTGGTCGAACTTGGCGCCCGGCCTTGGGCGGTTATTTTTAGGCGCGGCTGTGTCCGGGGCCTATTTTTGGCACCACGGAGGCTCAGCAAAGTCTCGCGCCATTCCGAGTCCGGCGGATGAAGTCGGCCAGCCCCACCCCCCAAGGCTATAGCCCACCAGTTTTTGTGGCCTTTTTCCGCTGGACGAACTTGGCGCCCGGCCTTCGGGCGGTTATTTTTGGGCGCGCTGTGCCCGGGGCCTATTTTTGGCACGCGGAGGCCTCTTGCAATGTCTCGCCCCAGTCCGAGTCCGGCGGACGAAGTCGGCCAGCCCCACCCCCCAAGGCTATAGCCCACCCGTTTTTGTGGCCTTTTTACGCTGGTCGAACTTGGCGCCCCGGCCTTCGGGCGGTTATTTTTGGGCGCGGCTGTGTCCGGGGCCTATTTTTGGCACACGGAGGCCGCTCGCAAAGTCTCGCGCCATTCCGAGTCCGGCGGACGAAGTCGGCCAGCCCCACCCCCCAAGCCTATAGCCTACCCGTTTTTGTGGCCTTTTTCCGCTGGACGAACTTGGCGCCCCGGCCTTCGGGCGGTTATTTTTGGGCACGGCTGTACCCGGGGCCTATTTTTGGCACACGGCGGCCGCTCGCAAAGTCTCGCGCCATTCCGAGTCCGGCGGACGAAGTCGGCCAGCCCCACCCCCCAAGGCTATAGCCCACCCGTTTTCATGGCCTTTTTCCGCTGGACGAACATGGCGCCCCGGCCTTCGGGCGGTTATTTTTGGGCGCGGCTGTGCCCGGGTCCTATTTTTGGGACACGGAGGCCGCTCGCAATATCTCGTGCTATTCCGAGTCCGGCGGACGAAGTTGGCCAGACCCACCCCCCAAGGCTATAGCCCACCCGTTTTTGTTTCCTATTTCCGCTGGACGAACTTGGCACACCGGCCTTAGGGCGGTTATTTTTGGGCGCGGCTGTGCCCAGGGGCCTATTTTTGGCACACGGAGGCCGCTCGCAAAGTCTCGCGCCATTCCGAGTCCGGCGGACGAAGCGGGCCAGCCCCACCCCCCAAGGCTATAGCCCACTCGTTTTTGTGACCTTTTTCCGCTGCACGAACTTGGCGCCCCGGCCTTCGGGCTGTTATTTTGGGCTCGGCTGTGCCTCGGGCCTATTTTTGGCACACGGAGGCCGCTCGCAGAGTCTCGCGCCATTCCGAGTCCGGCGGACGAAGTTGGCCAGCCCCATCCCCCAAGGCTATAGCCCACCCGTTTTTGTGGCCTTTTTCCGCTGGACGAACTTGGCGCCCCGGCCTTCTGGAGGCTATTTTTGGGTGTGGCTGTGCCTGGGGCCTATTTGTGGCACACGGAGGCCGCTCGCAAAGTCTCGCGCAATTCCGAGTCCGGCAGACGAAGTCGGCCAGGCCCACCCCCCAAGGCTATAGCCCACCCGTTTTTATGGCCTTTTTTCCGCTGGACGAACTTGGCGCCCCGGCCTTCGGGTGGTTATTTTTGGGCGCGGCTGTGCCCGGTGCCTATTTTTGGTACACGGAGGCCGCTCGCAAAGTCTCGCGCCATTCCGAGTCCGGCGGACGAAGTCGGCCAGCCCCACCCACCAAGGCTATAGCCCACCAGTTTTTGTGGCCTTTTTCCGCTGGATGAACTTCGCGCCCCGGCCTTCGGGCGGTTATATTTGGGCGCGGCTGTGCCCGGGGCCTATTTTTGGCACACGGAGGCCGCTCGCAAGTCTCTCGCGCCATTCCGAGTCCGCGGACGGCGCGCCAGGCCCACCCCCCAAGGCTATAGCCCACCCGTTTTTGTGGCCTTTTTCCGCTGGACGAACTTGGCGCCCCTTCCGTCGGGCGGTTATTTTTGAGCGCTGCAGTGCCCGGGGCCTATTTTTGGCACACGGAGGCCACTCGCAAAGTCTCGCCCCATTCCGAGCCCGGCGGAAGAAGTTGGCCAGCCCCACCCCCCAAGGCTATAGCCCACCCGTTTTTGTGGCCTTTTTCCGCTGCACGAACATGGCGCCCCGGCCTTCGGGCTGTTATTTTTGGGCGCGGCTGTGCCCGGGGCCTATTTTTCGCACACGGAGGCCGCTCGCAAAGTCTCGCGCCATTCCGAGTCGTCCAGCGGACGAAGTTGGCCAGCCCCATCCCCCAAGGCTATAGCCCACCCGTTTTTGTGGCCTTTTTCCGCTGGACGAACTTGGCGCCCCGGCCTTCGGGAGGTTATTTTTGGGTGTGGCTGTGCCTGGGGCCTATTTTTGGCACACGGAGGCCGCTCACAAAGTCTCGCGCCATTCCGAGTCCGGCAGACGAAGTCGGCCAGCCCCACCCCCCAAGGCTATAGCCCACCCGTTTTTATGGCCTTTTTTCCGCTGGACGAACTTGGCGCCCCGGCCTTCGGGTGGTTATTTTTGGGCGCGGCTGTGCCCGGGGCCTATTTTTGGCACACGGAGACCGCTCGCAATGTCTCGTGCCATTCCGAGTCCGGCGGACGAAGTCGGCCAGACCCACCCCCCAAGGCTATAGCCCACCCGTTTTTGTGGCCTTTTTCCGCTGGATGAACTTAGCGCCCCGGCCTTCGAGCGGTTATTTTTGGGCGCGGCTGTGCCCGGGGCCTATTTTTGGCACACGGAGGCTGCTCGCAAAGTCTCGCGCCATTCCGCGTCCGGCGGACGAAGCGGGCCAGCCCCACCCCCCAAGGCTATAGCCCACTCGTTTTTGTGGCCTTTTTCCGCTGCACGAACTTGGCGCCCCGGCCTTCGGGCTGTTATTTTGGGCTCGGCTGTGCCTTGGGCCTATTTTTGGCACACGGAGGCCGCTCGCAGAGTCTCGCGCCATTCCGAGTCCGGCGGACGAAGTTGGCCAGCCCCACCCCCCAAGGCTATAGCCCACCCGTTTTTGTGGCCTTTTTCCGCTGGACAAACTTGGCGCCCCGGCCTTCGGGAGGTTATTTTTGGGTGTGGCTGTGCCTGGGGCCTATTTTTGGCACACGGAGGCCGCTCGCAAAGTCTCGCGCCATTCCGAGTCCGGCAGACGAAGTCGGCCAGCCCCACCCCCCAAGGCTATAGCCCACCCGTTTTTGTGGCCTTTTTCCGCTGGACGAACTTCGCGCCCCGGGCTTCGGGTGGTTATTTTTGGGCGCGGCTGTGCCCGGGGCCTATTTTTGGCACACGGAGGCCACTCGCAAAGTCTCGCCCCATTCCGAGCCCGGCGGAAGCAGTTTGCCAGCCCCACCCCCCAAGGCTATAGCCCACCCGTTTTTGTGGCCTTTTTCCGCTGGACGAACTTGGCGCCCCGGCCTTCGGGACGTTATTTTTGGGCTCGGCTCTGCCCGGGGCCTATTTTTGGCACACGGAGTCCGCTCGTAAAGTCTCGCGCCATTCCGAGTCCGGCGGACGAAGTTGGCCAGCCCCACCCCCCAAGGCTATAGCCCACCCATTTTTGTGGCCTTTTTCCGCTGGACGAACTTAGCGCCCCGGCCTTCGAGCGGTTATTTTTGGACGCGGCTGTGCCCGGGGCCTATTTTTCGCACACGGAGGCTGCTCGCAAAGTCTCACGCCATTCCGCGTCTGGCGGACGAAGCGGTCCAGCCCCACCCCCCAAGGCTATAGCCCACTCGTTTTTGTGGCCTTTTTCCGCTGCACGAACTTGGCGCCCCGGCCTTCGGGCTGTTATTTTGGGCTCGGCTGTGCCTTGGGCCTATATTTGGTACACGGAGGCCGCTCGCAAAGTCTCGCGCCATTCCGAGTCCGGCAGACGAAGTCGGCCAGCCCCACCCCCCAAGGCTATAGCCCACCCGTTTTTATGGCCTTTTTTCCGCTGGACGAACTTGGCGCCCCGGCCTTCGGGTGGTTATTTTTGGGCGCGGCTGTGCCCGGGGCCTATTTTTGGCACACGGAGACCGTTCGCAATGTCTCGCGCTATTCCGAGTCCGGCGGACGAAGTGGGCCAGCCCCACCCCCCAAGGCTATAGCCCACCCGTTTTTGTGGCCTTTTTCCGCTGGACGAACTTAGCGCCCCGGCCTTCGAGCGGTTATTTTTGGGCGCGGCTGTGCCCGGGGCCTATTTTTCGCACACGGAGTCTGCTCGCAAAGTCTCGTGCCATTCCGCGTCCGGCGGACGAAGCGGGCCAGCCCCACCCCCCAAGGCTATAGCCCACTCGTTTTTGTGGCCTTTTTCCGCTGCACGAACTTGGCGCCCCGGCCTTCGGGCTGTTATTTTGGGCTCGGCTGTGCCTTGGGCCTATTTTTGGCACACGGAGGCCGCTCGCAGAGTCTCGCGCCATTCCGAGTCCGGCGGACGAAGTTGGCCAGCCCCACCCCCTAAGGCTATAGCCCACCCGTTTTTGTGGCCTTTTTCCGCTGGACGAACTTGGCGCCCCGGCCTTCGGGTGGTTATTTTTGGGCGCGGCTGTGCACGGTGCCTATTTTTGGTACACGGAGGCCGCTCGCAATGTCACGCACCATTCCGAGTCCGGCGGACGAAGTCGGCCAGCCCCACCCACCAAGGCTATAGCCCACCCGTTTTTGTGGCCTTTTTCCGCTGGACGAACTTCGCGCCCGGCCTTCGGGCGGTTATTTTTGGGCGCGGCTGTGCCCGGGGCCTATTTTTGGCACACAGAGGCCACTCGCAAAGTCTCGCCCCATTCCGAGCCCGGCGGAAGAAGTTTACCAGCCCCACCCCCCAAGGCTATAGCCCACCCGTTTTTGTGGCCTTTTTCCGCCGGACGAACTTGGCGCACCGGCCTTCGGGAGGTTATTTTTGGGTGTGGCTGTGCCTGGGGCCTATTTTTGGCACACGGAGGCCGCTCGCAAAGTCTCGCGCCATTCCGAGTCCGGCAGACGAAGTCGGCCAGCCCCACCCCCCAAGTCTATAGCCCACCCGTTTTTGTTGCCTTTTTTCCGCTGGACGAACATGGCGCCCCGGCCTTCGGGTCGTTATTCTTGGGTGCGGCTGTGCCCGGTGCCTATTTTTGGTACATGGAGGCCGCTCGCAAAGTCTCGCGCCATTCCGAGTCCGGCGGACGAAGTTGGCCAGCCCCTCCCCCTAAGGCTATAGCCCACCCGTTTTTGTGGCCTTTTTCCGCTGGACGAACTTGGCGCCCCGGCCTTCGGGTGGTTATTTTTGGGCGCGGCTGTGCACGGTGCCTATTTTTGGTACACGGAGGCCGCTCGCAATGTCACGCACCATTCCGAGTCCGGCGGACGAAGTCGGCCAGCCCCACCCACCAAGGCTATAGCCCACCCGTTTTTGTGGCCTTTTTCCGCTGGACGAACTTCGCGCCCGGCCTTCGGGCGGTTATTTTTGGGCGCGGCTGTGCCCGGGACCTATTTTTGGCACACAGAGGCCACTCGCAAAGTCTCGCCCCATTCCGAGCCCGGCGGAAGAAGTTTGCCAGCCCCACCCCCCAAGGATATAGCCCACCCGTTTTTGTGGCCTTTTTCCGCCGGACGAACTTGGCGCACCGGCCTTCGGGAGGTTATTTTTGGGTGTGGCTGTGCCTGGGGCCTATTTTTGGCACACGGAGGCCGCTCGCAAAGTCTCGCGCCATTCCGAGTCCGGCAGACGAAGTCGGCCAGCCCCACCCCCCAAGTCTATAGCCCACCCGTTTTTGTTGCCTTTTTTCCGCTGGACGAACATGGCGCCCCGGCCTTCGGGTCGTTATTCTTGGGTGCGGCTGTGCCCGGTGCCTATTTTTGGCACATGGAGGCCGCTCGCAAAGTCTCGCGCCATTCCGAGTCCGGCGGACGAAGTCGGCCAGCCCCACCCACCAAGGCTATAGCCCACCCGTTTTTGTGGCCTTTTTCCGCTGGACGAACTTCGCGCCCCGGCCTTCGGGCGGTTATTTTTGGGCGCGGCTGTGCCCGGGGCCTATTTTTGGCACACGGAGGCCGCTCGCAAAGTCTCGCACCATTCCGAGTCCGGCGGACGAAGTTGGCCAGCCCCACCCCCCAAGGCTATACCCCACCTGTTTTTGTGGCCTTTTTCCGCTGGACGAACTTGGCGCTCCGGCCTTTGGGCGGTTACTTTTGGGCGCGGCTGTGCCCGGGGACTATTTTTGGCACACGGAGGCCGGCCGCAAAGTCTCGCGCCATTCCGAGTCTGCCGGACGAAGTGTGCCAGCCCCACCCCCCAAGGCTATAGCCCACCCGTTTTTGTGGCCTTTTTCCGCTGGACGAACTTGGCGTTCCGGCCTTCGGGCGGTTATTTTTGGGCGCGGCTGTACCCGGGGCCTATTTTTGGCACACGGAGGCCGCTCGCAAAGTCTCGCGCCATTCCGAGTCTGCCGGACGAAGTGGGCCAGCCCCACCCCCCAAGGCTATAGCCCACGCGTTTTTGTGGCCTTTTTCCGCTGGACGAACTTGGCGCCCCGGCCTTACGGCGGTTATTTTTGGACGCGGCTGTGCCTGGGGCCTATTTTTGGCACACGAAGGCCACTCCCAGAGTCCCCCGCCATTCCGAGTCCGGCGGACGAAGTGGGCCAGCCCCACCCCCCAAGGCTATAGCCCACCCGTTTTTGTGGCCTTTTTCCGCTGGACGAAATTGGCACCCCGGCCTTCGGGTGGTTATTTTTGGGCGAGGCTGTGTCCGGGGTCTATTTTTGGCACACTGGAGTCTGCTCGCAAAGTCTCACGCCATTCCGAGACCGGGCGGACGAAGTGGGCCAGCCCCACCCCCAAGGCTATAGCCCACCCGTTTTGTGGCCTTTTCCGCTGGACGAACTTAGCGCCCGGCCTTCGAGCGGTTATTTTTGGGCGCGGCTGTGCCCGGGGCCTATTTTTCGCACACGGAGTCTGCTCGCAAAGTCTCGTGCCATTCCGCGTCCGGCGGACGAAGCGGGCCAGCCCCACCCCCCAAGGCTATAGCCCACTCGTTTTTGTGGCCTTTTTCCGCTGCACGAACTTGGCGCCCCGGCCTTCGGGCTGTTATTTTGGGCTCGGCTTTGCCTTGGGCCTATTTTTGGCACACGGAGGCCGCTCGCAGAGTCTCGCGCCATTCCGAGTCCGGCGGACGAAGTTGGCCAGCCCCACCCCCTAAGGCTATAGCCCACCCGTTTTTGTGGCCTTTTTCCGCTGGACGAACTTGGCGCCGCGGCCTTCGGGTGGTTATTTTTGGGCGCGGCTGTGCACGGTGGCTATTTTTGGTACACGGAGGCCGCTCGCAATGTCACGCACCATTCCGAGTCCGGCGGAAGAAGTCGGCCAGCCCCACCCACCAAGGCTATAGCCCACCCGTTTTTGTGGCCTTTTTCCGCTGGACGAACTTCGCGCCCGGCCTTCGGGCGGTTATTTTTGGGTGCGGCTGTGCCCGGGGCCTATTTTTGGCACACAGAGGCCACTCGCAAAGTCTCGCCCCATTCCGAGCCCGGCGGAAGAAGTTTGCCAGCCCCACCCCCCAAGGCTATAGCCCACCCGTTTTTGTGGCCTTTTTCCGCCGGACGAACTTGGCGCCCCGGCCTTCGGGAGGTTATTTTTGGGTGTGGCTGTGCCTGGGGCCTATTTTTGGCACACGGAGGCCGCTCGCAAAGTCTCGCGCCATTCCGAGTCCGGCAGACGAAGTCGGCCAGCCCCACCCCCCAAGTCTATAGCCCACCCGTTTTTGTTGCCTTTTTTCCGCTGGACGAACATGGCGCCCCGGCCTTCGGGTCGTTATTCTTGGGTGCGGCTGTGCCCGGTGCCTATTTTTGGTACATGGAGGCCGCTCGCAAAGTCTAGCGCCATTCCGAGTCCGGCGGACGAAGTCGGCCAGCCCCACCCACCAAGGCTATAGCCCACCCGTTTTTGTGGCCTTTTTCCGCTGGACGAACTTCGCGCCCCGGCCTTCGGGCGGTTATTTTTGGGCGCGGCTGTGCCCGGGGCCTATTTTTGGCACACGGAGGCCGCTCGCAAAGTCTCGCGCCATTCCGAGTCCGGCGGACGAAGTTGGCCAGCCCCACCCCCCAAGGCTATACCCCACCTGTTTTTGTGGCCTTTTTCCGCTGGACGAACTTGGCGCTCCGGCCTTTGGGCGGTTACTTTTGGGCGCGGCTGTGCCCGGGGACTATTTTTGGCACACGGAGGCCGGCCGCAAAGTCTCGCGCCATTCCGAGTCTGCCGGACGAAGTGTGCCAGCCCCACCCCCCAAGGCTATAGCCCACCCGTTTTTGTGGCCTTTTTCCGCTGGACGAACTTGGCGTTCCGGCCTTCGGGCGGTTATTTTTGGGCGCGGCTGTACCCGGGGCCTATTTTTGGCACACGGAGGCCGCTCGCAAAGTCTCGCGCCATTCCGAGTCTGCCGGACGAAGTGGGCCAGCCCCACCCCCCAAGGCTATAGCCCACGCGTTTTTGTGGCCTTTTTCCGCTGGACGAACTTGGCGCCCCGGCCTTACGGCGGTTATTTTTGGACGCGGCTGTGCCTGGGGCCTATTTTTGGCACACGAAGGCCACTCCCAGAGTCCCCCGCCATTCCGAGTCCGGCGGACGAAGTGGGCCAGCCCCACCCCCCAAGGCTATAGCCCACCCGTTTTGTGGCCTTTTTCCGCTGGACGAAATTGGCACCCGGCCTTCGGGTGGTTATTTTTAGGCGAGGCTGTGTCCGGGGTCTATTTTTGGCACACGGAGTCTGCTCGCAAAGTCTCACGCCATTCCGAGACCGGGCGGACGAAGTGGGCCAGCCCCACCCCCAAGGCTATAGCCCACCCGTTTTGTGGCCTTTTTCCGCTGGACGAACTTAGCGCCCGGCCTTGAGCGGTTATTTTTTGGGCGCGGCTGTGCCTGGGCCTATTTTTTCGCACACGGAGTCTGCTCGCAAAGTCTCGTGCCATTCCGCGTCCGGCGGACAAAGATGGAGCCAGCCCCACCCCCAAGGCTATAGCCCACTCGTTTTTGTGGCCTTTTTCCGCTGCACGAACTTGGCGCCCCGGCCTTCGGGGTGTTATTTTGGGCTCGGCGTTTCCTTGGTCCAATTTTTGGCACAAGGATGCCGCAAGGATAGTCTCGCGCCAATCCGAGTCCGGCGGACGAAGTAGGCCAGCCCCACCCCCTAAGGCTATAGCCCACCCATTTTTGTAGGCCTTTTCCGCTGGACGAACTTGGCGCCCCGGCCTTCGGGTGGTTATTTTTGGGCGCGGCTGTGCACGGTGGCTATTTTTGGTACACGGAGGCCGCTCGCAATGTCACGCACCATTCCGAGTCCGGCGGAAGAAGTCGGCCAGCCCCACCCACCAAGGCTATAGCCCACCCGTTTTTGTGGCCTTTTTCCGCTGGACGAACTTCGCGCCCGGCCTTCGGGCGGTTATTTTTGGGCGCGGCTGTGCCCGGGGCCTATTTTTGGCACACAGAGGCCACTCGCAAAGTCTCGCCCCATTCCGAGCCCGGCGGAAGAAGTTTGCCAGCCCCACCCCCCAAGGCTATAGCCCACCCGTTTTTGTGGCCTTTTTCCGCCGGACGAACTTGGCGCCCCGGCCTTCGGGAGGTTATTTTTGGGTGTGGCTGTGCCTGGGGCCTATTTTTGGCACACGGAGGCCGCTCGCAAAGTCTCGCGCCATTCCGAGTCCGGCAGACGAAGTCGGCCAGCCCCACCCCCCAAGTCTATAGCCCACCCGTTTTTGTTGCCTTTTTTCCGCTGGACGAACATGGCGCCCCGGCCTTCGGGTCGTTATTCTTGGGTGCGGCTGTGCCCGGTGCCTATTTTTGGTACATGGAGGCCGCTCGCAAAGTCTAGCGCCATTCCGAGTCCGGCGGACGAAGTCGGCCAGCCCCACCCACCAAGGCTATAGCCCACCCGTTTTTGTGGCCTTTTTCCGCTGGACGAACTTGGCGCCCCGGCCTTCGGGCGGTTATTTTTAGGCGCGGCTGTGCCCGGGGCCTATTTTTGGCACACGGAGGCCGCTCGCAAAGTCTCGCGCCATTCCGAGTCCGGCGGACGAAGTCGGCCAGCCCCACCCCCCAAGGCTATACCCCACCTGTTTTTGTGGCCTTTTTCCGCTGGACGAACTTGGCGCTCCGGCCTTTGGGTGGTTACTTTTGGGCGCGGCTGTGCCCGGGGACTATTTTTGGCACACGGAGGCCGGCCGCAAAGTCTCGCGCCATTCCGAGTCTGCCGGACGAAGTGTGCCAGCCCCACCCCCCAAGGCTATAGCCCACCCGTTTTTGTGGCCTTTTTCCGCTGGACGAACTTGGCGTTCCGGCCTTCGGCGGTTATTTTTGGCGCGGCTGTGCCGGGGCCTATTTTTGGCACTGGGAGGCCGGACGCAAAGTCTCGGGCCATTCCGAGTCTGCCGGACGAAGTGGGCCAGCCCCACCCCCCAAGGCTATAGCCCACCCGTTTTTGTGGCCTTTTTCCGCTGGACGAACTTGCGCCCCGGCCTTACGGCGGTTATTTTTGGACGCGGCTGTGCCTGGGGCCTATTTTTGGCACACGAAGGCCACTCCCAGAGTCCCCCGCCATTCCGAGTCCGGCGGACGAAGTGGGCCAGCCCCACCCCCCAAGGCTATAGCCCACCCGTTTTTGTGGCCTTTTTCCGCTGGACGAAATTGGCACCCCGGCCTTCGGGTGGTTATTTTTGGGCGAGGCTGTGTCCGGGGTCTATTTTTGGCACACGGAGTCTGCTCGCAAAGTCTCACGCCATTCCGAGACCGGCGGACGAAGTGGGCCAGCCCCACCCCCCAAGGCTATAGCCCACCCGTTTTTGTGGCCTTTTTCCGCTGGACGAACTTGGCGCCCCGACCTTCGGGCGGTTATTTTTGGGCGCGGCTGTGCCCGAGGCCTATTTTTGGCCCACGGAGGCCGCTCACAAAGTCTCGCGCCATTCCGAGTCTGGCGTACGAAGTGGGCCAGCCCCAACCCCCAAGGCTATAGCCCACTCGTTTTTGTGGCCTTTTTCCGCTGCACGAACTTGGCGCCCCGGCCTTCGGGCTGTTATTTTCGGCTCGGCTGTGCCTTGGGCCTATTTTTGGCACACGGACGCCGCTCGCAGAGTCTCACGCCATTCCGAGTCCGGCGGACGAAGTTGGCCAGCCCCACCCCCCAAGGCTATACCCCACCTGTTTTTGTGGCCTTTTTCCGCTGGACGAACTTGGCGCTCCGGCCTTTGGGCGGTTACTTTTGGGCGCGGCTGTGCCCGGGGACTATTTTTGGCACACGGAGGCCGGCCGCAAAGTCTCGCGCCATTCGAGTCGGCCGGACGAAGTGTGCCAGCCCCACCCCCCAAGGCTATAGCCCACCCGTTTTTGTGGCCTTTTTCCGCTGGACGAACTTGGCGTTCCGGCCTTCGGGCGGTTATTTTTGGGCGCGGCTGTGCCCGAGCCTATTTTTGGCACACGGAGGCCACTCGCAAAGTCTCGCGCCATTCCGAGTCTGCCGGACGAAGTGGGCCAGCCCCACCCCCCAAGGCTATAGCCCACGCGTTTTTGTGGCCTTTTTCCGCTGGACGAACTTGGCGCCCCGGCCTTACGGCGGTTATTTTTGGACGCGGCTGTGCCTGGGGCCTATTTTTGGCACACGAAGGCCACTCCCAGAGTCCCCCGCCATTCCGAGTCCGGCGGACGAAGTGGGCCAGCCCCACCCCCCAAGGCTATAGCCCACCCGTTTTTGTGGCCTTTTTCCGCTGGACGAAATTGGCACCCCGGCCTTCGGGTGGTTATTTTTGGGCGAGGCTGTGTCCGGGGTCTATTTTTGGCACACGGAGTCTGCTCGCAAAGTCTCACGCCATTCCGAGACCGGCGGACGAAGTGGGCCAGCCCCACCCCCCAAGGCTATAGCCCACCCGTTTTTGTGGCCTTTTTCCGCTGGACGAACTTGGCGCCCCGACCTTCGGGCGGTTATTTTTGGGCGCGGCTGTGCCCGGGGCCTATTTTTGGCCCACGGAGGCCGCTCACAAAATTCTCGCGCCATTCCGAGTCTGGCGTACGAAGTGGGCCAGCCCCAACCCCCAAGGCTATAGCCCACCCGTTTTTGTGGCCTTTTTCCGCTGGACGAAATTGGCGCCCCGGTCTTCGGGCGGTTATTTTTGGGCAAGGCTGTGCCCGGGGACTATTTTTGGCACACGGAGGCCGCTCGTAAAGTTTTGCGCCATTCTGAGTCCGGCGGACGAAGTTGGCCAGCCCCACCCCCCAAGGCTATAGCCCACCCGTTTTTGTAGCCTTTTTCTGCTGGACGAAATTGGCGCCCCGGTCTTCGGGCGGTTATTTTTGGGCTCGGCTGTGCCCAGGGCTTATTTTTGGCACACGGTGGCCGCTCGAAAAGTCTCGCACCATTCCTAGTCCGGCGGACGAAGTCGGCCAGCCCCGCCCCCCACGGCTATAGCCCACCCGTTTTTGTGGACTTTTTCCGCAGGACGAACTTGGCGCCCTAGCCTTCGGGCGGTTATTTTTGGGCGCGGCTGTGACCGGGGCCTATTTTTGGAACACGCAGGCCGCACGCAAAGTCTCGCGCCATTCCGAGTCCGGCGGACGAAGTTGGCCAGCCCCACCCCCCAAGGCTATAGCCCAACCGTTTTTGTGGCCTTTTTCCGCTGGACGAATTTGTCGCGTCGGCCTTCGGGCAGTTATTTTCGGGCGTGGCTGTGCCTGGGGCCTATTTTTGGCACACGGAGGCCGCTCGTAAAGTCTCGCGCCATTCCGAGTCCGGCGGACGAAGTGGGCCAGCCCCACCCCACAAGGCTATAGCCCACCCGTTTTTGTGGCCATTTTCCGCTGGACGAACTTGGCGCCCCGGAACTCGGCCGGTTATTTTTCGGCGTGGCTGTGCCCGGGGCCTATTTTTGGCACACGGAGGCCGCTCGCAAAGTCTCGCGCCATTCCAAGTCCGGCGGACGAAGTTGGCCAACCCCACCCCCCAAGGCTATAGCCCACCCGTTTTTGTGGCCTTATTCCGCTGGACGAACTTGGCGCCCCGTCCTTCAGGAGGTTATTTTTGGCCGCGGCTGTGCCCAGGGCATATTTTTGACACACGGACGCCATTCGCAAAGTCTCGCGCCATTCCGAGTTCGGCGGACGAAGTTGGCCAGCCCCACCCCCCAAGGCTATAGCCCACCCGTTTTCGTGGCCTTTTTCCGCTGGACGAACTTGGCAGCCCGGCCTTCGGGCGGTTATTTTTGGGGGCGGCTGTGCCCGGGGCCTACTGTTTGCACACGGAGGCCGTACGCAAAGTCTCGCGCCATTCCGAGTCCGGCGGACGAAGTTGGCCAGCCCCACCACCCAAGGCTATAGCCCACCCGTTTTTGTGGCCTTTTTCCGCTGGACGAACTTGGCGCCCCGGCCTTCGGGCGGTTATTTTTGGGTACGGCTGTGCCCGGGTCCTATTTTTGGCACACGGAGGCCGCTCGCAAAGTCTCGCGCCATTCCGAGTCCGGCGGACGAAGTTGGCCAACCCCACCCCCCACGGCTTTAGCCCACCCGTTTTTGTGGCGTTTTTCCACTGGACGAACTTGGCGCCCCGGCCTTCGGGCGGTTATTTTTGGGCGCGGCTGTGTCCGGGGCCTATTTTTGGCACGCGGAGGATGCTCGCAAAGTCTCACGCCATTCCGAGTCCGGCGGACGAAGTTGGCCAGCCCCACCCCCCAAGGCTATAGCCCACCCGTTTTTGTGGCCTTTTTCCGCTGGACGAACTTGGCGCCCCGGCCTTCGGGCGGTTATTTTTGGGAGCGGTTGTGCCCGGGGCCTATTTTTGGCACACGGAGGCCGCTCGCAAAGTCTCGCACCATTCCGAGTCCGGCGGATGAAGTTGGCCATCCCCACCCCCCAAGGCTATAGCCCATCCGTTTTTGTGGCTTTTTTCCGCTGGACGAACTTGGCGCCCCGGCCTTCGGGCGGTTATTTTTGGGCGCGGCTGCGCCCGGGGCCTATTTTTGGCACACGGAGGCCGTTCGCTAAGTCTCCCACCATTCCGAGTCCGGCGGACGAAGTTGGCCAGCCCCACCCCCCAAGGCTATACCCCACCCGTTTTTGTGGCCTTTTTCGGCTGGGAGAACTTGGCGCCCGGCCTTCGGGCGGTCATTTTTTAGCGCGGCTGTGCCCGGGGCCTATTTTTGGCACACGGAGACCGCTCGTAAAGTTTCGCACCTTTCCGAGTCCGGCGGACGAAGTTGGCCAGCCCCACCCCCCAAGGCTATAGCCCACCCGTTTTTGTGGCCGTTTTCCGCTGGAGGAACTTGGCGCCCCGGTCTTCGGGCGGTTATTTTTGGGTGAGGCTGTGCCCAGGGCCTATTTTTGGCACACGGAGTCTGCCCGCAAAGTCTAGCGCCATTCCGAGTCCGGCGGACGAAGTTGGCCAGCCCCACCCCACAAGGCTATAGCCCACCCGTTTTTGTGGCCGTTTTCCGCTGGACGAACTTGGCGCCTCGGCCTTCAGGCGCTTATTTTTGGGCGCGGCTGTGCCCGGGGCCTATTTTTGGCACACGGAGTCCGCTCGCAAAGTCTCGCGCCATTCCGAGTCTGGCGGACGAAGTGGGCCAGCCCAACCCCCCAAGGCTGTAGCCCCCCCGTTTTTGTAGCCTTTTTCCACTGGACGAAATTGGCGCCCCGGTCTTCGGACGGTTATTTTTGGGCGCGTCTGTGCCCGGGGCCTATTTTTGGCACACGGAGGCCGTTCGCAAAGTTTCGCGCCATTCCGAGTCCGGCGGACGAAGTTGGCCAGCCCCACCCCCCAAGGCTATAGCCCATCCGTTTTTGTGGCTTTTTTCCGCTGGACGAACTTGACGCCCCGGCCATCGGGCGGTTATTTTTGGGCACGGCTGCGCCCGGGGCCTATTTTTTGCACACGGAGTCCGTCCGCTAAGTCTCGCGCCATTCCGAGTCCGGCGGATGAAGTTGGCCAGCCCCACCCCCCAAGGCTATACCCCACCCGTTTTTTCGGCCTTTTTCGGCAGGGAGAACTTGGCGCCCCGGCCTTCGGGCGGTTATTTTTGAGTGCGGCTGTGCCCGGGGCCTATTTTTGGCACACGGAGGCCACTCGTAAAGTTTCGCGCCATTCCGAGTCCCGCGGACGAAGTTGGCCAGCCCCACCCCCCAAGGCTATAGCCCACCCGTTTTTGTGGCCTTTTTCCGCTGGATGAAATTAGCGCCCCGGTCTTCGGGCGGTTATTTTTGGGCGAGGCTGTGTCCGGGGCCTATTTTTGGCACACGGAGTCCGCCCGCAAAGTCTCGCGCCATTCCGAGTCCGGCGGACGAAGTTGGCCAGCCCCACCCCACAAGGCTAAAGCCCACCCGTTTTTGTGGCCGTTTTCCGCTGGACGAACTTGGCGCCGCGGCCTTCGGGCGGTTATTTTTGGGCGCGGCTGTGCCCGGGGCCTATTTTTGGTACACGGAGTCCGTTCGTAAAGTCTCGCGCCATTCCGAGTCCGGCGGACGAAGTTGGCCAGCCCCACCCCCCAAGGCTATAGCCCATCCGTTTTTGTGGCTTTTTTCCGCTGGACGAACTTGACGCCCCGGCCTTCGGGGGGTTATTTTTGGGCGCGGCTGTGCCCGGGGCCTATTTTTGGCACACGGAGGCCGCTCACTAAGTCTCCCGCCATTCCGAGTCCGGCGGACGAAGTTGGCCAGCCCCACCCCCCAAGGCTATACCCCACCCGTTTTTGTGGCCGTTTTCCGCTGGACGAACTTGGCGCCCCGGCCATCGGGCGGTTATTTTTGGGCGCGGCTGCGCCCGGGTCCTATTTTGGGCACAAGGAGCCCGCTCGCAAAGTCTCGTACCATTCTGAGTCCGGCGGACGAAGTGGGCCAGCCCCACCCCCCAAGGCTATAGCCCACCCGTTTTTGTAGCCTTTTTCCGCTGGACGAACTTGGCGCCCCGGCCTTCGGGCGGTTATTTTTGAGTGCGGCTGTGCCCGGGGCCTATTTTTGGCACACGGAGGCCACTCGTAAAGTTTCGCGCCATTCCGAGTCCGGCGGACGAAGTTGGCCAGCCCCACCCCCCAAGGCTATAGCCCACCCGTTTTTGTGGCCTTTTTCCGCTGGACGAAATTAGCGCCCCGGTCTTCGGGCGGTTATTTTTGGGCGAGGCTGTGTCCGGGGCCTATTTTTGGCACACAGAGTCCGCCCGCAAAGTCTCGCGCCATTCCGAGTCCGGCGGACGAAGTTGGCCAGCCCCACCCCACAAGGCAATAGCCCACCCGTTTTTGTGGCCGTTTTCCGCTGGACGAACTTGGCGCCCCGGCCTTCGGGCGGTTATTTTTGGGCGCGGCTGTGCCCGGGGCCTATTTTTGGTACACGGAGTCCGTTCGCAAAGTCTCGCGCCATTCCGAGTCCGGCGGACGAAGTTGGCCAGCCCCACCCCCCAAGGCTATAGCCCATCCGTTTTTGTGGCTTTTTTCCGCTGGACAAACTTGACGCCCCGCCCTTCGGGCGGTTATTTTTGGGTGCGGCTGCGCCCGGGGCCTATTTTTGGCACACGGAGGCCGCTCGCTAAGTCTCCCACCATTCCGAGTCCGGCGGACGAAGTTGGCCAGCCCCACCCCCCAAGGCTATAGCCCACCCGTTTTTGTGGCCTTTTTCCGCTGGACGAACTTGGCACCCCGGCCTTCCGGCGGTTATTTTTGGGCGCGGCTGTGCCCGAGGCCTATTTTTAGCACACGGAGGCCGCTCGTAAAGTCTCGCGCCATTCCGAGTCCGGCGGAAGAAGTTGGCCAGCCCCACCCCCCAAGGCTATAGCCCACCCGTTTTTGTGGCCTTTTTCCGCTGGACGAACTTGACGCCCCGGCCTTCGGGCGGTTATTTTTGGGCGCGGCTGTGCTCAGGGCCTATTTTTTGTACACGGAGGCCGCTCGCAAAGTTCGCGCCATTCCGAGTCCGGCGGACGAAGTTGGCCAGCCCCACCCCCCAAGGCTATAGCCCACCCGTTTTTGTGGCCTTTTTCCGCTGGACGAACTTGGCGCCCCGGCCTTCGGGCGGTTATTTTTGGGCGCGGCTGTGCCCGGGGGCTATTTTTGGCACACGGAGGCCGCTCGCAAAGTCTCACGCCATTCCGAGTCCGGCGGACGAAGTTGGCCAGCCCCACCCCCCAAGGCTATAGTCCACCCGTTTTTGTGGCCTTTTTCCGCTGGACGAACTTGGCGCCCCGGCCATCGGGCGGTTATTTTTGGGCGCGGCTGCGCCCGGGTCCTATTTTGGGCACAAGGAGCCCGCTCGCAAAGTCTCGTACCATTCTGAGTCCGGCGGACGAAGTGGGCCAGCCCCACCCCCCAAGGCTATAGCCCACCCGTTTTTGTAGCCTTTTTCCGCTGGACGAACTTGGCGCCCCGGCCATCGGGCGGTTATTTTTGGGCGCGGCTGCGCCCGGGTCCTATTTTGGGCACAAGGAGCCCGCTCGCAAAGTCTCGTACCATTCTGAGTCCGGCGGACGAAGTGGGCCAGCCCCACCCCCCAAGGCTATAGCCCACCCGTTTTTGTAGCCTTTTTCCGCTGGACGAACTTGGCGCCCCGGCCTTCGGGCGGTTATTTTTGAGTGCGGCTGTGCCCGGGGCCTATTTTTGGCACACGGAGGCCACTCGTAAAGTTTCGCGCCATTCCGAGTCCGGCGGACGAAGTTGGCCAGCCCCACCCCCCAAGGCTATAGCCCACCCGTTTTTGTGGCCTTTTTCCGCTGGACGAAATTAGCGCCCCGGTCTTCGGGCGGTTATTTTTGGGCGAGGCTGTGTCCGGGGCCTATTTTTGGCACACAGAGTCCGCCCGCAAAGTCTCGCGCCATTCCGAGTCCGGCGGACGAAGTTGGCCAGCCCCACCCCACAAGGCAATAGCCCACCCGTTTTTGTGGCCGTTTTCCGCTGGACGAACTTGGCGCCCCGGCCTTCGGGCGGTTATTTTTGGGCGCGGCTGTGCCCGGGGCCTATTTTTGGTACACGGAGTCCGTTCGCAAAGTCTCGCGCCATTCCGAGTCCGGCGGACGAAGTTGGCCAGCCCCACCCCCCAAGGCTATAGCCCATCCGTTTTTGTGGCTTTTTTCCGCTGGACAAACTTGACGCCCCGCCCTTCGGGCGGTTATTTTTGGGTGCGGCTGCGCCCGGGGCCTATTTTTGGCACACGGAGGCCGCTCGCTAAGTCTCCCACCATTCCGAGTCCGGCGGACGAAGTTGGCCAGCCCCACCCCCCAAGGCTATAGCCCACCCGTGTTTGTGGGCTTTTTTCGTTGGACGAACTTGGCACCCAGGCCTTCGGGGGGTTATTTTTGGGCGCGGCTGTGCCCGAGGCCTATTTTTAGCACACGGAGGCCGCTCGTAAAGTCTCGCGCCATTCCGAGTCCGGCGGAAGAAGTTGGCCAGCCCCACCCCCCAAGGCTATAGCCCACCCGTTTTTGTGGCCTTTTTCCGCTGGACGAACTTGGCGCCCCGGCCTTCGGCGGTTATTTTTGGGCGCGGCTGTGCCCGTGGCCTATTTTTTGAACACGGAGGCCGCTCGCAAAGTTCGCGCCATTCCGAGTCCGGCGGACGAAGTTGGCCAGCCCCACCCCCCAAGGCTATAGCCCACCTGATTTGGTGGCCTTTTTCCGCTGGGCCGAACTTGGCGCCCGGCCTTCGGGCGGTTATTTTTAGGCGCGGCTGTGCCCGGGGCTATTTTTGGCACCACGGAGGCCGCTCGCAAAAGTCTCTCGCCATTCCGAGTCCGGCGGACGAAGTTGGCCAGCCCCACCCCCCAAGGCTATAGTCCACCCGTTTTTGTGGCCTTTTTCCGCTGGACGAACTTGGCGCCCCGGCCATCGGGCGGTTATTTTTGGGCGCGGCTGCGCCCGGGTCCTATTTTGGGCACAAGGAGCCCGCTCGCAAAGTCTCGTACCATTCTGAGTCCGGCGGACGAAGTGGGCCAGCCCCACCCCCCAAGGCTATAGCCCACCCGTTTTTGTAGCCTTTTTCCGCTGGACGAACTTGGCGCCCCGGCCTTCGGGCGGTTATTTTTGGGCGCGGCTGCGCCCGGGGCCTATTTTTGGCACACGGAGGCCGCTCGCTAAGTCTCCCGCCATTCCGAGTCCGGCGGACGAATTTGGCCAGCCCCACCCCCCAAGGCTATACCCCACCCGTTTTTGTGGCCTTTTTCGGCTGGGAGAACT